>LPNX010691130.1:2432-33096 GCA_001517045.1 Pseudotsuga menziesii
ACCCGAAGCCATTCTTATTCACCCCTTCAACTTTAGAACAATCACCATCAACCTACAACTGGGTTTTGACAAGAACCTTTACCTACCATTCAAACAACCACAACATTTGAACTGTCAGTAAATAGCTGAGTATAGACAATAATAAGTAAAGGGAATAAAATGTTGGAAGGTTTTTGATACAACTTACCTGCCTTAAAGGTTGAGCGTGCTAAACGCCACGACCGAGGTCAAAGGAACTCCAATGGAAAAAAACCAAATATTTGTTCTTGCTAACGCCTCGAGCAAACAAAAGTAACCACGATTTCAAATGTTTGAGCTTGAAGAAAAGGTCATGCAAAATAATAGAGCCAAGCCTGCTAACGCCACAAGAAAACCAAGGAGTGACAGCTGGCCAACACCGAGATCGAAGGAAACAACAAGGACGAACACATAAAGTAACAAACTTGCTAATGTCACAACCCAATCAACAATGATAGTTTTTACACAGACCCTAGAAGGCCGAGGGCATGTCGGCATGGTTTCCTCCTTTCCATACAAACAGTTGAAGCCAAATGCGTTTTAGGGCTGAACTTGGATGTTTTATGCCTAGGGTTCTTTGATAAAACCCTTCATCTAGTGAACATACTCCACGTGGAATCCACTATCATGGAAATCTTTCACCTTTTGCTATAGTTTAGAACCTGCACGGTAAACCCTGCAAAGTATGGTTTAAGAATTAAACAATTTGTTATTTGTATGTTAAAACATTGAACCAAGTTTATAGTTTTAGGTTATGCATGTTTTGGTTAGGTCGTAATGTCATATTATGCATCAACTTTATGCTTGGGTGATATTTTATAGCTACTCTATAAATGCCAAGTTGATAATGATAATGCTAATACTTAGGTAAGTTTTGAAAGTAACCTGGTTAAAATCATAATGTTAAAATATTGAGAATGTAGTCAAGCTGCTAGTACTACAACAATTAAAAAAACAGGTTCTGGAAAATTCTAAACCATTAACCATATAATTGATTGTTACAAATAATTACGCTACCAATTTTTCAACTGCTACTTAGGAAGAGTAGTCCCTACTATAGGCCTGGGAACTCTCACCTTTTTGTCAATCTAGACAATCATTAGAGTCAATGGAGTCAACTTGATACATGGAGTCTAAGTCTAATGAGTAGAGTTTCAAGAGTTTCCTTAACTTAAGTTTAGTCTTCCGAACCTTAGATTTTATATTGTAAACCTGGAAATAAGTTATTACCTGTGAATCTTGTACACGTATCGATTTTGCGTTAGCTTTGAAAAATATAAGTAAGCCTCGAGCTAAACTCAAGCTCCTTCAGTAAGACAAGAAAACAACTATCAGAATCATACACATACCGGAAAATAAACAATTGATCTGAATTCATTAAGTTTCTAACTCATTAACTTTCAAGACTAAAAAATCAATACAAATTGAATACCGTTAGTAGCATGTGTATTATAAGTTAGTAAGTAATTATGTAACCTTTTAGTTGCAGTTAGCCAAGATTATTAACTCCTGAGTTTTCATTTTATGTCTTGTCTTTATAAACTATTTGTCAACCATATTAAAGTTAACCATTTAACTAGCATTCTGGCTAGGATTGAGCATTTAATATTGCATAGATTTTTTTTTAATTTTTGTGAAATTATGGGGATGTTACAATGATCCATCCACATTCTTGGTGGATGAATATTGCATGAATTTCAATTTGGTTCATATTTTTTCATCCTATGCACTTCTTATCACTACCATGGCGAATGAGAATGGTAAATGGGTAAGGGGTTTTCCTTATTGGTGCTACACGAGGAGAAGGAGGCTCCAACATGTGTTCATGATGAATTAATGAATGCACTATTCCCTTCCCAACAACAATAGAGGAATCCACTTGCATTATTTGATTCCTCCTTCATTCACTTGCACTGATTGAGTGGACCTGGTGGCAGAGAGTTGATCCATTGGAGTTGTGCACCAATTCCATGCTTGGGGGATCATAAGATTTCTATAGATGTTGAAGACTCATGGATGGATAAGGTACCTAAGTGAATTCCACCTAGAACCAATAACCATCATCTTGATTTCAATCCATTGTAATCTAGTAGAAAAAAATTATATCCACCTATAGACAGATGCACTTCACAGTTTGAGATTCTAGGAGGTAAGATTTCCTTTTGTAACTTTATTGATGCCTCTAATATTGTCATGTTTTCTGATCAGAAGCATAGGCACATATTGCTTCCATTTGATGTCATTCACCCACATATGGATTGGGTGGAAGAGTACAAGTCACACATGGATTTTTCTTGCAGAAATATTTATGCTCATGATTGGTGGAAGGCATCTAAGCAAGCAAGCTGCTAAGATAAGTTATTGAGACATCTATCTTGCACAAGGTGGAATCTATGAGGAAATCCACATATTTCGATGGATGCTTGCACCCTTTGACCAGTGTAAGAGAATTGATCCATTGGATGTGTTCACATGGATCTTTTGGTTTGAGTTGCATTACATTTCCTTATTGGATGAGGAGGCACATGTTTGTATTTCTTGATTGTATTCTCAAAGATAAATTTGATGCATCATTTTATTGTGAGCAACCTGGGCATCCTTTTTTGTTGGATGATTCCTATCCTTATTGTGGTTGGATATGGGATTTGCACCCTTGTCATTTAAGCTTCATGGGTTTCATATTTGATTATTGTGTGCATTGAGCCCATAAGAACCTTCCTAGGAGATTGGAGACGCTTGTTTGGATTTAGTCTCACTTTAGGGACATGAATTTAATGATGGATAATCTCTCTATGTTTTGGCCTAGCTTGGAGGGTGACATACTTCTATGTCACTTGCACGATCCAATCACTCTTTATGATGTTATTTCTATCCTTCATAGTACCTTTAATTATGGAGGTTTCTTCATAATGTTGATGCTACTTAGGAGGATGCACACCAGAAAGTGGGAACCTGACATTCCTTGGGATGTCAAGTTTCCTTCCTTAACACTACTAGACAGATACTTGTAGTTGAGGAAATGGGATCCAGACATCAGTTTTCATGATGAGTTGTATTGGATAGAATTCTCACTGATAAGGATGCAATGCAAGAAATTGGACCTTGGCATTTCTTGGAATGACAACTTTCGAAAGGTGGTAGGAGAATTTAGATCTCTGCAAAGGAGGCAGTGGGATCCATGAATGATACTCGGTTATATTAAATGGGTGAAAAATTTGTGGAAGAAGGGTTATTCATTAGGAGAATGACACTAATCAAAGTGGTGCGGTAGAAACATGGTGGACCTTTGGTATATGGTGCAGTAGAAACATGGTGGACCTTTGGTATTTAGCTTGTGATTGAGGATTTCCAATTCTGGATAGCCAACAACACATCTTGAGGATTGAAGTCACTGGTTGGCTCGATAGATGGTTGGAGTTGGTTCTTGCTTGAGGACAAGCAATTTTTGGGAGGGGAGGACTGTAATGTCCCCAAATTTTTCTTAATAACACCATATCAAACCCTAGCCCTTAAGAACTCCATGATTCATAGTGGAATAATAATCTAATTAATGATGGGATCGTTTTGATTAAATAATTACCCATAGTAGGATTATAAATATATTGTTATTAAATATTATGAATTTATTTAATTTTTACACCTAATGCATGTGCTTGGTGGCTAAGGTGGCGCATGGGGCCTTGTGGACCCAATGAGTTGTCATTGTAAATGGAAACTAGGGGAAAATAAATAAATATCTGTAAATCCAGGAAAAATATAGAAAGTGACAAAAAAAACAGTCAACCAGAAAAGCAGTGCAAACAGAAGGCAAGTGCAGAAAAGTTGTTAGGATGAAAAGCAGGCAACTTTTGGAGGGTGCAGTTTCTAAAAAGGGAAAAAGGTAAGTCATCCTAAAAGAAGGAAGGACACGGTTTCTATATAGGACAAAATTAAGTCATTTTAAAAGCACACAACTCTTGGAGGGCACAATTTCTAGAGGGAGAAAAATGCATGTCAAGGAAAAACAAGAAAGAAAGCTAGTTTCCTCATTCATTCATGAGGGTGCATTGGGCAAGTGAAGTGGGCCACCTATTGAAATGAATTATACCTTGAAGCCTAATTATGCTATAAAAAAGTGATAGAAAATCACTATCACAACTTTTGATCACTATACCTTAAAGCCTAATTATTTGAATCCATTGAAGAATTTTTTTGCATGTGTTTATTTCTCTTTCAGTCCATTATTAAATCATCCATAAGAGCTTGGAGGCCTCCTATCAATGACATTTCTTCTTCTTCTCTAGTCCATCTCTCATTTCTATGAAGTTCTGGAAATTTTGGACTAATGTAATGGGAATTTCAACCCAAATATGATATGGTTCATGTTCCGATATCCCATATATTGTTTAATATCAATTTTATACCAATTTCAAGTCACTCACAAATTTTGGGAGTTTCGTGGAGCGATTCTCTTTGGTTTCCTAGCTTTGGAGCCATATTTCGGCAGTTTTACAAGAGAATGGAAAAACATGTTCAACAATGTCTGCATTCCTAATATGTCAAGGATGGGTATTTATAGTACATGTGATTCTCTTAAAAATATAGGGGATACATCGTAAGGGATAGAAAGAGGTATGCTTTTACAAAATTATTTGTTCTTGGATTGATATCAATTATGAAAACTCACTATCAATATTCTAATTTTATGTTATTTATATATTACATTGTCATTGCACTTCAAGCACATCACAATAAAATCAAGTGATTGAAAAAGTTGTAAAAACATCACAAGAAGTGTTATGATTCTCCACATAAGTATATGAGTTTGATAATTGATGGCATGGATCAAAAGAAAACACTTTTGCCACATTTTGTCCATACAACAAAGAGTTTAAAGGAGGAAAATTGTATTTAGTTTCACTTTGTTAGTTGTATGGTTTTTAATGGTCAAATGTCTCCAAGGGTCTACTTTACATCTCCAAATATCCATAATGATGAAAATCTAACCATCACCATAATTAATTATGTCCTTACTCATTGGTCTAGTGATCTTCTAAAGTTCTATATTTGTAATTGGACAACAACAGTGAGGAATTTTTTTTTATATTGTTTGGTTATCTTAATATGCTTGTTGAATTGGGAAATTTTCAAAAGGTAAAAGTTGATTTTCTTCTTGTTGGGTATACACATGACCATATCGATCTAAGTTTTATCTATTTTGCAATCACCTTGAGAAGGAAGGATGTTGGGATCCTACCATAATTAATTGAAATTATAAAAAAAAGCATATGTCTAGATCCCCTTGTACACACATTTGAAGAAATTGTTGAAATGCAGTGATTTATTTTGGGATCACATGGTGAAGAAAGATGCATTGAAAAACTTAATGGCATTATCTTTCAACATCAATTTCATATAAAACGTGTTAATGGAAATACACTAATATGGGGCAAGAAGTACTCAACTAGTGCAGGATGGGAGCCTAAATCAGGGTTAGCATTTTTGAAATTCATCCCAAGTCATCAAATGGATGTTTTAAAGTTATTGTTATTGCAATCAATTGCCAAGATTCATAATGCACATCAACATGATAGATATGTTGATTCTTCTTAATGTTTGGAATACATCAAAATGTTTATCAAAGATAAATGAGTACTTTGATGTTGTTGATTGTCTTTGGTGGGAGTCATTTTTCATGAAGCAAACCAACATAATTTCAAACTCTACAAATGGAAACATATTTTTGAAGACTCCATTTATTTGGCCACAAAGTATGTCAAATGAAACAAATGTTGAAAATGAGTAAACAAATGTTCAACCTCAAGGTGTTGAGTCTTCTCAAGCGGAGGAAAGAGAAATTTATGTTGGCTCTAGAAGATCATATGCACATCATGAAGCAATGGATTACTTTATAGGGGCTCAATACAAGATATTAAGGAGGGTTGCATGATTTTAGTTTTGGCTACATATGATCCACGTGATTATCCATTCCGAATTGCAAAATTTATGAAGTTCCATAAAGAAAATGAAGAACTATACGTTGGCATGCAACATATATACACCCATTTGATGGTGTATACAAGCTAGAGATGGTGGTTGAGACGTGGGTTGAGAAAAAGGTTTGTGGAAAGAGAAAAATAAAGGGTCAAAATATAGTCATTGTCCCATTGACATCTTGAAATTGGAGAGAATGTTTACATACTTGTTTATGACTTCCAGTTGACAAATAAAGGAACTCTTCGCTCTATGGCTACAAATATTATCAAGAGTTTGTTGGCATGAAAAATAGTTGCAAGATGCTAGTGTAATACTCCAAAATTTCATAAAAATTTAAAACTTTTCTTGCAATCATTAATGTTTAAAAACATCAATGACGTGGGTAACTTGACTGCTAACAGTTATCATTTTAAAGAGTCTAATCTAGAAACTAAAACCAATTCCTTAATTAATTTCTGTAACTGCATACTTCACTATTTGCTTTCATAATTAAGTATTAAAGATTGATTTAGCAGGTGATGATCTGAATTAATATGAGCTGAAACAAATGTTTGTTTACTATGCACTAAAGTTTGTTTTTGTTTTTCTGTTTAAAAATGAAGGAACTCCAGTTCATGTTCGAGGCTTACTTAGCTTTTTAGCTAATGTAGTGAAGTGACGATTATTGTATAGGTCTAATTACAGGTAAGATGTTTTGTATCCCAGTTTCAGGATCGAGATTAATTATCTCATCTAGCAAAGTAAATGCTAGAATATTTGTTTAGTTTTCAGCCTTGAGAAAAAGAAGGTATCGTCAAATCTGTATCTTTTCCATATATTGAAATTGTTAATTCGTTACTCAACGTTGAGATCTAAGTTGTTAACGTTCTTATTATTGGTTTAAGAATATAAAGTTTGCCTGCAAATTTGCTTCTTATTTATTTACTTATAAGCGTAAATACTTGGAAATCCAAGCATAAATAGAAATAGATGTTTTCTACCTGGATTTGACTATAACTTGCACATCATATTTTATCCATTTGTTGTTATATTAAGTCCTACATACAACTCCAGAGAAGGATAAATTTTGCAAACTATGTCTTGCAATATAATATTACTTGTTAACAAGGTAGTATATATGTATTTGTATCAACATACAATCTAATGTCACATAGCAATTAATAACTAAGTCTATGTGTTGTTATAAGGTACACAAGAAATGTCATTTATAAATATGACTCTAACGATTTCATGCAGAGTGTAGTTGTCCCAGAGTGTAGTTGTCCTAACTGCCTAGGCATTTACCAAATGAAAGTGCTAATGAAAACATTAAATGACTATGCATGTAGTATTAATGCTTGTGTTATGGGGTGGAATGTTTATTACCCAAATAATTTTTTTTAAAACCAAAACCTTTACATACCTAACACTCACTATAACGTGTTATATAAAAATATCACCCTCCTCTTCAAAACTATACTATAATATCCTTCCCATAATCATGCTAAACATCTTTATATTTAAGAGCTTGTATTTAAATGTTTTCAACAAAAAAAATAATAAAGGTTAAAATAAACCTTTTTGCAGGATTCTGTCCAGCTCTCGAACTATAGGGTAACACCCACCAAATCAAAAGCATAGTGGAAAACACATGGCCATTTGTTAAAGGATAGGGTTTTGACTTTGGTAAACCCTACTACAAAACGTTGAACCCTAAATTCTCGCATTGTTACCCTCCCTTCGCTGTTGTGAAAGATGCAATAGGCTCATGGCCTCATGGCCTTGATACCATCGTTTTGTTTTGTTTATGAGAGTAATGGCCTTCGACTCCAATGGCTAGCTCTGTGAGTGGCCTTAACCCTCACAACAACCAAACTGAATCCCTTGACTGCTAGTAGTGTAGCCTCTGGTTTTATACTCACAACTTATTTCATGGAAATCATTGACAGTGGGAGTTTTGTTTCTCGTCATGGATTTACTACTTGTTTTTCCCTTTCTCGTTGGGATCCTTAGTGGATATTTCTTTTGTACAGTTCATGCCGTAGGGTTTTCGTTGTTGGTTCCCTTACCATCCTTCGACGCGGTTGAAAATACTGGAGGTTTACAAAAGGTTTTATTCTCGGCTGTAAGCACTGATACTGATACAGGTAACCCTTATTTTTTAAAATTTTTTTTCATCTATTTAATTAGGCTTTCATCAATTTGTATTATTAATCTTAATGAGCTGTAAGTAAAATAATATTTACTGTTGTTTTTTTTTTTTTTAATTTTGAAATGTGCAGAGTTTAAAAGAGAGGAGGTTTCGAAAATCGCGACTCCCTGCTGAGCATGGAGAAAATGAGCTGGCAACAAAGCTGTGACCTGAGGTTGCCAACATTGCTCGGTTGACTGGTAATCCTCGACTCCACGACCCGAGGTTTCTTCTGTGGTGATGTGTGGGGTTTGGATGATACAGTTTCACCGTGATTCAAACTTCTTTACCGTGGATACGTTGTACATTACTTTATTTGGGAAGGCCGTGTGGCCGTGACTTGTTTTATTTACAGTAATTTTGGAGAGGTCGTAAGGCTGTGATCTTCACTGATTATGAAAGTGTTTTCCTTTCGCAGACTTGTAGACATTTTTTTTTTACTTGTACTGATTAGCAGTAAAATGGATGCGCCGACCTGTAAAGAAAAGGGTCTGGGCTAGACTTCGGCATCGAGGTTTATTTTTCTGTAATGGAAACTTCAATTTGTTAAGTTTAAGTTAATGAATTTTTACAGAACTTTATTTCCAAATTACCCGTGTTTAGAGGATAAATTGATAAAAGAAAAAGAATAGGTTTAGTTGGTGTAATTGTCCAAGATTTTGATTCTTATTAATGAGGATATTCTATGGAAAATAATAAGGAGGAATGGGTTATTACTATTACCCGAACTCGTGTAAAATTTGATTAAGAATAATTAATTTGTCTTTTCTTATTTTATTTTAGTTTATATTTGATAAGCAGTCTAATACTTGTGTAAATTTTATTTAATATAGGGCATTTATAATATGGATATTATAATTGTAAAAATGAAGAATTTTGATTAATGAGAATATGGGTAAAATTGTAAAAACGCTATTCTCTAAAAGAGGAAGAAAAAGAAGGTCTTGGTTGAGAGTTTCTCTAATTTAGGGTTTGTAATTTTATTTAATTTTATTATGTGCATCATTGTTTGTTTTACTATTAATTATTTGCAGTTGTTATTTTATATTACCTTATTAGTGCAACTATGCATTTGCTATTTATAACATAGTAGCATAATTCGAGTAGGAATACGATTCTATACAAAAAAATACGTAACAAAAAAATCCAATACTAATAAAATACGAGAGTAAACTTCTTATATATAATATTTTTAATTAAATATACAACAATATATATAGCATTTATATATAGTTAAACATATACAATATTTTTAATGAAATATTAAATATCAACCATTAAATTTTAAACTTAAAAAAATCATTACTTTTTTTAAAATATATTTCTTACAACCAAAATTACTCTTAAAAAATATAATACCCTTAATACAAGGAAGAAAACTCTTAGTTATTAATAGTTATAAATTATTTTAAGAAGAAAATAAATAATATTTACCACTACTTACATTTGGAATTAATTAATGAATGTTTAAATTGCGTTAGGGTTAACTTTGACTTCTGAATGAGCAAGGATGTAAGTGGTTTTGGGCACATGATTTTGGTAACCAATCAATCTAGTGTTGCTATTATATTTGAATATATATATATATATATATTTGGCATATTTTTATTCCTATTAAATTGAATTACAAAGTATGAAATTGAAAGGTATTTATTTTATAGTGTTTGAATAATTAAAACTTGGTTTTTTAAAATTAATTTTCAAAATTAACTGGTATTGGTATTACACATACATTGAATATTCGACAAATTCGAATTTGTTTGAAATTTCCGTACACAAAAGACAAACACGACTGAATTATGCTACTATGATTTATAATACTTAGATTATTTCTACAATTTCATTAAAATGTTATATTAATCTATGTTTTTTCTATTTACGTTATTTATGTGTTTTCTGCAATAATTAATAATTATAGATATTAGATTTTAAGCCTTAAAGACAAAGTGATTACTGTGCTTAGCAAAAAACACACTGTGTAGTGACTTTTAATAAACCTTCTATTGTAGTAGTTTATATTTTTAATTTTTACAATACATTTTAGATAATGGAACTTCTGAAAATAGAGGAATCTATCTGCTATACAATCCTATAAGATTTAACAATTCAAAGTAAATAAATCATATCCTTACACTTCCTAATTTGATTTATTCATCATACTTATTTCACATACTGTACTAGAGTACTACTTTCTTGAAGGCGTGGAAAAATACAATCACTTATTTTTATTCATCAGTAAAATAAAGCTAACCCTAAATCATTTATTCTAATACATAACTGAAACATAACTTATAAATCCTAGATCAATAAAAGATTTAACTAACTAACAAATAGTCATATAGATGCATCAAATCCTAAATTTATACATTCCAGATTCCTCTACTTGCATAGAGAAATTAGAAATAACATGTAGAACCTAGTAATATAGCAGAGGAGGCAACAACTTAAGGAGCCCGTTCCTCCCAACCAACTCCTAAAGACAGCTGAACTGCAAATCTTAGGACCCCCAAGCCTGTCTATTGGTCCACCTGGTTGAAAGTACTGGGTGAGAGAATAGGTTTAGAAACCTCTGCAATTCCACAAAGTAACCAAGAGTAATATTTCTGCTTCTAGCAGTAAGAAATCAGCTCAAAACAGCTGCACTAGTTCAGTAAATCAACACTTTTCACTCAAACACTTTTGCCTGTCCCCTCCATCGAATTTCTTGTGCACCAAATTTCCCTCAGAAATTTCACAAGTAAAGAATGAGCAACCTTAGTTGAATTCAATGGGTAGTTTTATCAGCATGCCTAGGTCTTTTGGGTCAGTTTTCACTTAATGAGCCACCTGCTCTTCTTCCACTTTCTTGGGGAACATGACCACAAAAATAGGGAAGTTTCCTCCTGCAACAGCTAGAAGTAGTTTGAGGATGCTGCCAAGTGTCAATCTGCTCTCAACCCAGCCTATTCCACCAAGTGGCTAGTAAAACACTCATTTAACAACGTCCTTAAGCTGTTGTCTCATCTCTCATTTATTAATTAATAAAATATTCAACAATTAAATGCAATTATCCTTGACCCCACTTGGTCATTAATTACAAACTTGATAATAGAATTAAAACATAATGTCTCCTAAAACATAAAATGTTTTTGCAATTTGGGGTATGTGACAGGTAGTCTCCTAAACCAAGCCATGTATCCAGAAGGAATCTAACATCTCAAATTTTGGGCATACATGTAGACTCAAATGGTGCACTCATTAATAATAGAGAAGAATGACGGGTCATCCAAATCTCCATCCATTCCTTCATCTAAAGATAATGTAGATTCTAATGGGTGTCAGAATCCACGAGCCAGTTTGAATAATAGTACATGAAGCATTTCATGTCTTTTCTTATTAATATGATGTTTATATGGAAACTTTGAAGGAGTGTTTGAATTTTATATGAATCATTTGTACTATTTTTTGTTTAATATATGAATTGATTATGAATACTATCATAATTTCTTTAATTTGATAAGGGAAGAGTGGTGAAAATGATTTATTAAATAATTTGTGCTTGATATGTAGGTTTTACTAAAATTAAATAAATATAATTTTAATACTTATGTTGCAATAATAACAGTTGCAAACAAGTTGTAATTTTATAGCTCGAAAAAAATCGTTATACCATTACCATTAGTTTTCAATTAAGCGGTTGATTTTAAGGTTTTTATTAACAACAACATCAATTTTTTAGGTCATGATTATATTTTTAACCATGAAAAAAAATTGATATTGGTATTGGCACTTTTTTTTTGAAGTTGTTTTTTGGTGTTTTTAATGCAAAAATATGAGATTTTATGGTTAGAGTTCTTGTTCTTTGTATATAGTTCTCGGTATATAGTATAATGTGTTAGTCCCTTTATTCTTCTTAAAACAACTATAGGTCACCCCCTTATCATATTTCTTAGAGGATACCTCCTGCTCCATGCCCTTACATCCCAAATTCCTAATGGGGGGACATTATATACTTTTACAAGATCTATTTGTAGGACATGAGAACCCCCCCATCTGAATTCCCCAATGAAAAAAGAGAAGGAGAAGGAAAATTCAAAAAAATCCAACAACATGATTAAAAAAATTGACAAACATTGTCCATTCCCACTAACTCATTCTATTAAGGTGTGGGTCTCAAAAGCAAGGTGGCCCATACTGAATTCCTCTTAGGGGTGAACTAGTTGGGAGGAGACACCCCAAAATCTATCCAAGTTAATGACTAGTGTGGTCCAGACTATGTGTGATCCCTGAGTGATTTTGATAGAATAGATGCCCCTGGGTCATGGTCTCTTAAACCAAAGGCCACTCCCACTAAGTGAGGGAGTTTCTAGCAAACAAAAAAATTAAACTAATAACCCCCCCTCTCCATTTAAGGTTTCATGTGTGACCCTAGCATCTTTGAAAGAGAAGGAAGAAACACAAATATGCTTGCCTATTTCAACTACTTCATCTTCCAGTATCAGTCCTTGCAAAATTTCACCATATTGTATTAGGTCTTTCTCCACAGAGGAAGTCTTGCCCACTTCATATAAACCAATAGACGCAACTAACAAGGCCATATCCCCCTCCATCAAACTAAGTCTAGAAATTATTCAATGGTCAGTATTTAATAAATATTCCGCTTTATTGTTCTACTATTACCCAAAAAATGACCTTTATCCCGTTGTCTTCCATCAAGCCTAATATCTCCCCAAAATTGAGTAGTCCTATGATTGCATGCCCCTTGTTTTGACCAATGCTTCCAGATAGAAACACGGTATCCCCCTCCGATGAGTTAGGGAAATCAATTGAATCTAGATCAAGTTCCTGAAATCCCTCCCCAAATTATTTTGAAAGAATGGTGCCTTCATCATATGGTCTAGAGTTCGCAAAAACCCCCTAAGCAACATCCGAGTGCCATATCCCTACCTTTTCTTCTAAGGTGTAAACTCAGCATACATTTTTTAAATGACTCATCAAATGACACAACAAACACCTAAACGACATTTTCTAATAGTCAAGTGACTGAATGAAGGAATGATTTCTTCATTGTATGTCAATCTATGGAGCCAGGACCTTGCAGATATCAATTGCTACAAGAACCTTGGCTATCTGTTTGTCTTCCCATTTCATCGAAGCTTCATCAAAATACAAGAACTTTCCCAAAATTTTCCCAAGTTCTTTGAAAACCTCTTTTGTCCACAGTTGTAGAGGAAATCACGACAACTAAACCTAGATATGTTATATGGTTAGTGCCTTTGTTCTGGGATCAAAACCAATGTGCCATGGCTTGAGTACTAAACTTGACCTTACCCATCTCCAACAAGCTTCCAAAATGCAATATTTGTCCCTCTCCATCACAAATTTAAAGCACATTCATCCTTTCACTAACAAGTGAACCATTGGAATATACCCTAGGAAATGTTTCCAGTTTTCGTCAACCCACCCCAATGACTCCCTTTTCAAATCTTAAGATGGAAATAACTGATTAGTGCAATATCCATTAGTGAAGCCACATTTTTCATCCCCTTGACGTACCCTATCACCATAGAGAGATTTGTATTGAGCACCTTAAATACCTTTTGATTCCTTATGTGACTTGCCTTCGAGCCTGTTAGCTTTGTTGTCTCCCCACAGTCCCTCTACACTTTGAACCCCTCCTCCTCCTTCCCTTCCAAAACCAATGAACCAGGGTTTTGGGACTCTACGCTTAACCCCATAACAATATCTCTCCTCAGACTCTAAGATGCATGTGACAATACTTCCCCCGAATGAGTTGCATTTGTTGTCTGATCTGTAAGCTTTGAAAACCCATCGTAGCTAGATTACTAATACACATTGGATTTCCCTCCCCAGAGAATCAATTCAATCAAGAGCCAAACCGAGTCTAAGAACAATAGAAACTCATTTAAGGTTAGCTAAGAGGTTATCATTATTGACAACACTTGGTAGCTCTAAATATCTAACTACCCTCAAGCTCTCAAAAAAATCATAAAATTATGCATCAATCTTGAATATCCCTGAAAATGAACGTCCGTCGTCATCCCCATAGTCTAGTGCCTCCTCCCACATAGCCATATATCACATATCACTATTATATTGCACTGTGATTATGCTTCTCCCTCTCTTCCAATTGGGCCTGAAGCCTCCCTTCCTCCTTAGGAAGCACAGGGGATAAGTCGTCCCTCATCCCTTTTTTTGGCAGGTGACCCAAATTTTCTTCCAATAGGGACTTATCTTTGAAGATGTTCCCAAATTCCTCTTTATTCCATTTCTTTATCTTACCTTTGATGAGTTTGAGCTTATTCTGGAACCTACACATGCTATGCCCTTCCACCCCTCCCGCCTCTTCCCACCACTGATGTACTTTATCCTTGAAATTCAGGTGTCTCAACTATAATTGTTCAAACCTAAAAGGTTTTTTGAACTGAGATCCTAGTCTGCTCCACCACAAACACACAAGTCAATGATCCGAGCCAACCAAGGGGAGAACCAAGGAAAATAGTTCACTGCCAAGGTCCAGAAGGGATTTCGAAACAAGAAACCTATCCAAGAGGGATGTGAGATTATTCTCCCCTCCTCGTCTATTACTCCACGTAAAAATGTCATCTCTCGTGACGATATCTACCAACCCCATCTCTTGGATGGACTCCCAGAAGAGAACACTTTCCCCTTCCAATATTCTTCGCCCTCCTTTATTTTCCACCAAATAAGTGATCATGCTAAATTCCCCACCCACAATCCAATGTCTACCCCCCACCATATGATTTAGTTTCCTGAGAGAGTCGATGAAACCCTCTTTCTGAGATAAGTTGTGAGGACCATATACATTAGTCAGGAAACCTCGGATCGAGGTGCTCACAATAAGAAAAATTGTGGATAGAAAGCGATGAGAAGCTTCAATACCGGTTAGGGAGACCCGATCCAGGTCCCATAAAATCCCTAATCCTCCCACTGCCTAAGACGCATCTATCCCAATACCTGCACAACTCATCCAAGCCTTTCTACTTGCCTCTAACAAACGTTATTCAAAGCATTTGGTTTCTTGAACAAACAAGATTGCTGGATTCTCCATACGGATCTTTCGCTTCAAAATTTTTACTTTATGAGGGCTATTAAGCCCACGGATATTCCATGTTAAAATATTCATTGGGAAATATGAGGGCAGAGAGCTCAAAGCCCCAGGGCCACCCCGATGGTAAGGTCATGTACTAATTCAACTAACTTAACACCTACTTCCACTATCCGAGCTTGATTAGAATTATACCCAGATTTCTTGTCAGTCTCACCCAATTTCCTTTTGTTTTCTTTCATAGATCCAGTCACTATCCCCAAAGGCTTCTGGTCCTTGACTTTTATTATCACATTGTGCAATAAAGAAACTTGTTCTTAAGGAATGAAACCTTTACCTTGTCCATCATATACATGTTCGATCCCATCTAGATCCATCTCCCCAATGTCCATATCTTTTCCTTCTTCTTCTGTTTCCATTCCTTGCATCCTATTAATTGTTGGAACCTCCTCTCCCTGTTATGACTCCGCCTCTTTCACACAAGGGTTTTCTTTTTGTTCTTCCGTCGTTTCTAGAGTGCCCTCTTTCTCCTCATGCTCTTCCAGGATTGAAAACTTGTTAGCAGTACTGAGATGTTTGGAGTGATTTGGTGCTTCATGTCGCCTTGCTCCCCTTTTCTTCTGCTGCACCTTAGAAAAACCCAGGTCACCCACTTCACGAATCTGCCACGGTTGAGGCAGTGATGAGTTTTGGGGGAAATCCCTAAAGAGATGACCATAATCATGGCATTTCCTACATCAGAATGGGATTTTCCCATAGTCTAAGAATTTCCTCCACTCCTCATCTTCCCAAGATAGATCTCTAGCTTCGGGTAAAGCTTTTGTCAGATCCATACATACACAGATACACACATAGGCCGTGTACCTTTTAGCTTTTGTCTGCTCTAAAATTTTGATAAATGTGCCTAAGGTATTGCTAATGTCTTCCAAGATTTTTAGGTCCCAATATTCCCCTAGCAAGGAGTACATCCTTATCCAGACTGTCGTTGTTCTCATGTCTTCTTTTCTGGGTTAAAACGTTCCTTCTAGGGTCTTAGGAAGAGACACACAGAATATAAAAAATAGGGCTTGCCGTCCAAAACCCTATTTTGGTCTTCCAAACTAATGAAGCTTACAATGAAAAAAACCTTCGATCTAAGCTGCGGGTCAAAAATGTCCTCTAGGTCTCCAGGTAGAATTTATCCACTAGATGAGGGATTTTTCAGAAGGCAATATTCCAACAAATTTACCAATCAAGGAATGATCCTTCATATATTGGATGCGATCCCTTAGACTTAACGACCAGATCTACAGTCTAGGGACCTGAGATGTTTGGGGCAAACACTTTCTAGATCTCCCTTTTTTATCATTACGGTTTTCACCTAAACCCTCTCCTCCCATTTCATTCAGCCATATCGAGATACTTTTGATCTAAACCTCCTGAGTCGAGGCCCACCCGACTCTCTGCCCTCCATGGGCGCAACCACCTCGAGCTTGGTTTTTTTGCCTAAACACAGTTGTCAATCCATGTAGTCTCCCTTTGACGGAAATCAACTATGTTCTTCTTATTCAATTGTTCTTAAACTAGCAATTGTACCTAGGGGTGCAATAAAAGAATGCCATGTTGCAAGCTAAGCAAGGAGATGTGGACATATATAACCAGAAAGACAATTTGAAGTGTAGAACCACAGATTTTTAATTTTAAAATGAACTGTAAAATACATTTACACTCACTAAAATAACATATTGCAATCACAAAATTACCGATCAACCCTCATTAAAATTATATATCGCAATCACAAAATTACCCATTAATAAATATTTACAGATATAAATTATTAATCCTTAATATATATAATATATTACAAATATTAAAAAAATATAAAATGTTAATAACACACTATACAACATGAGTATGGAAATTTAAAAAGTGAATAATATATCATAAAGCAATATTATGCAAATTTAAAAAGTAAAGAATATATCATAAAAGCAATCTTACGAAAATTAAAATATACCTAAACTTAAGATTCACATGACATATGAAAACTATTGAACCCTACACCAATACATTAAACACCACATATAATTACAAACTCCTTTCCATATAAATATCAAAGATCAACGGAAATAGATGAGATGAAATGGTATGGAACAACGAGTTTGTTTATTACAAAGCGATAATATAATTCTTAAAATTATGCAGCTATGTAGGCTAATTAGTCGCTCAAATCTAAACAAATCTATAGAAGCCATGGATTTCTATAAACAGAAAATCCATGAATCTAAATGAATCGAACTACCAATCGAAATCAATCGGACTAACAACCAAAGGTTGAAGCTGATTTCTTTGAAATCCATAAATCCTGAGCACTTGATCATCTGCAAAATCCAGAGATCTCATCATGCCATTCCAACAATCTTCAGCCTTGTAATTGGGGTTATGGTTCCCACTGTAGGGTTGACAACCAGTGAAGTGAGTAATAACTGGTCTCATTTCAAGAAGCCCAGCCCTAATCTCCTTCAAATAACGCTCTCGCTTCAGTGCACTTCTCAACATATATGCGACTCAACTCTGTATGTTCGAATTTAATGGCGTCGTATCTCTTACTGATATTCTCAAAAATCCCAACAAAGTCCAACCAAAATTCCTGAAAAGAATACTCATTCTCTATATAAATCTTACCTCCCCATTTCTCCTTCTCTTTGATCATAACATAAACAAGAGTAGACTGGTCATCTGATTCAGTGACAACTCTATCAGGCAGCTCATCAGATAAAATATTTGCAAAGGATTCATACTGGGGATTCTGAGGCCCCATCATAGACCACCTCTCCACCCATCATAGACCACCTCTCCATGAAATCCATGGACCATTCACAGTTTCTGATAAGAAAAACACCTGCATTGATACCCAACCAACTTCTCTTCTCATAAACTTTTTTCTCCCATCCATGGATGAGAAAATTGAAATCTTTATATTTCTTCAATGGGTGCTCAAATTCCATGTCTGTGGGGATAGTGGCGAGGGAGTTGTATGAGGCATGGTTGTGGGGATAGTGGCGAGGGAGTTGTATGAGGCAGTCCTGTTGGATTTCTGTGCTCTGTTATGTTTTTGGGGTTATTGACACACCATGTGTGCCACCATGAGAGCATAGCTGTTCATTCCCGTTTGGATGTATGTGCTTTGTTAATTTGTTGGGGCTATTGACAACATGTGCCACCATGAGAGCATTGATACCATTTGACCATCAAACTCTTGCATTGACAAATAAATAAGAGAATCTTCTTTTTAGTTAAATCTATTTCTTTATTTTCACCTTAAATCTATGAATGTTATTTTTACTTAAATGTATTTCTGAATCTACAAGTACCACCTTATATAAATCAATCAGTTGCCAAATCTCTTTATTCACATAATTTCTTAAATCCATCCATTTGCGATGAATCTACAAGTACCAAGTTCTATAAATCAACTGCCAAAACTCTTTATTCACATAAAAAGGTATTTTATATCAACTGTAAATCAGTTCCTGCCAAAACTCTTTATTCACATAATAATAAGGTATTTTATGTCAGGGCCAAGATATCACAATGCTTTTAAATCAACTATCTTCAAACATAAACAATACTCACGAGACAAACTTGACTGAACATTGGAATTCTTCCTTTTTACATTTGTAACCATATAGTTCATGATCGAAGACCCTTACAGTTAGCACCTACTTGATGTCCTTGTGGAACATATAGCTATATCTATCATTTTGACAGTGGACATTGATAAAGTTGGTGGATTTTATCCCCGATATGGATCTGTTACTATTGGTATCTACATTCGTGTCATCAAAGTTCACGATATCAAGGTTGTGAGGTTTTTTGATGACAAAATAAATCCTCAAAATATATATACTGCTGAAGAAAATGCACAAGCAGCAAATGATGTTGATTCAGTTTTCCAAGTACAAAGCAGGACACAATCCAGTACAGGACACAGTCCAGTACAACACCTTGATGAAGAAAAAAACTGGAGCAAGTTGAAACTGGTTGCACGTGGCAGGGAAGATGAATGGGCCCACCAGATACACTATATGAAGGTGGATATTTTAATGCTATTATGAGTTTTCCACCGAATTACCCAAATAGTCCTTTGTTAGTGAAATTTACATCTGAAACGTGGTAACTAAGTGTTTATCCAAATGGCCGTGTTTGCATTCCTATTATTCATGCACATGGGGATGATCCAAATGTATATGAGGTGAAAATGGCATCAAAAAATAAATATTGAAACAAAAAAATACATGCGGTGGTCTCTACCCTAGCGGCCTCGGTGACCCCCATGCTCTAGCAGTCCCCAGGCTAGGCATCTGCGATAGAGGAAATCCATAACATTTGGCAGTCCCTGGGCTAGGTGTGTACGAAATCCATAACATTTGGCAACGGGGAGTGATGGGGCTTCCAGATACACCCAAAAACCTAATCGAGAGAGGGCACATGGAAAAGGGGAGAGCAATGCTTAAAAGAATACGCGGAACTAAGGATGTATAGGCAGAGTTTGATGACATCATGGAGGCCAATGAAATGTCAAAAAGCCTAAAACACCCATTCAAAAACATTATGGAGAGGAATTACAGACCTCAGCTAACCACCTCAAAGACATTGAAGTTCGCAAGAAAATTTAACTGTGCACGCTGGGTCCTAAGCTTTCCCAGCTTTCCATGTTATCGGGCACATAGATAGGGCCAGTAAATAACTCTAACTTGTTTTTCTTCTGCAGTTAGTAACCCTGGAGTGGGATAAAATCGAGCACCTTTACTGGAGCTAAGAAGTCAGCCAACTTATTTTGATATCTCTAGAGAGCTTGAATATGAAAGGAATAAACAGATTCTAGCAGATCCCAGACTCGGTAGAGGATTAAAGCCTTAAAATGTTGCGTGCTGGATCCCAATTTAACCCTTAGGCAAGTGTATGAATGGCTTGGACATATGTAAATTCCGCCCGTCTCTTCATCACCAAACGTGTCATGATAACATCTATCAGATCACGGGATGCGAGTTTGGATAGTTCAATGTGCATAAAACTTTTGGGAAAAAAAACTAAACTTCTCTTAGTCACATCACCTACATGTGAGGTCGTCAGGGTTACCATAGCTTGCATTGCCAGATTGACTACTGGAACTATCTCTGTGGGAGCCGCTACGAAGGTGAACTCTTATTCTCTACGACAAGGTAAGCAATTGTTCGCTTCCCTGCTTGGCCTATGCTCTAGGCTATGAGTCTGTGTCCGTCCAGTAGTTGAGGCTCCGAGCACAGATGACATAAGTGGGAGGGACCACAGGTTACAACTATATGTTCCCAGGAGCCGAGAACTGTCTTCATTGTTTCCATGGGAGCCGAGAACGGTCTTCAATATTGTTTCCAGGATTGTCTCATTGCTCCTAATATTGCCCATCACAAATTAGAGAAACTACATAACCAATAATGAAATTCCGCGGCACAGAGAAATGGGTTTGGAGACCGCGGTCCTGGCAAGGGATTGCTGCCACGAGTGCCCACAAGGCAAAATGGGTAACGTTATTCATTGTCGTTGTGTAGGCTGCTGTAGGCTATTCCATGGAGTCTAGGTAGGCTATTCCATCATTTTCCAGAGCTTAGCACACCATGAACACGCTTTCTCTGAGGCGATTTGCAGTTTTCTCATCAATTTTGTGTAGTTACATCAATTTCAAATCAGGTAGGCTATTCCATCATTTCACAGAGCTTAGCACACCGTGAATACGCTTTCTCTAAGGTGATTTGCAGTTTTCTCATCAATTTTGTGTAGTTACACCAATTTCAATTCAGGTAGGCTATTCCATCATTTTGCAGAGCTTAGCACACCATGAATATGATTTCTCCGAGGCAATTTGCAGTTTTCTCATCAATTTTGTGTAGTTACATCAATTCACTTAGAGTTTGTAGTGGCGTTATTTATGATTTATGATTTTGCAGTGGGTTTGTTATCCTTCATTCTCCACGAACATAGTAACTATTTACATCTATGTATTTTTAACAAATTTATAGGTTTGAAGTATATCTGTTAAAGAAATTCGCCATGAGTCATATGCATGCTAAACAGTATGGGATATTCATAAGCTTTGAAGTTTCAAATATTGAATCAACAAAATGTAAATTCATTCATGCGGGCAAACTAAATGTTAAAGGGCAAAAGAAAGATACAAAGAGATTCAAGACCTAGAATCATGGAGTTACCGGCTCATCCTAAACCCTGTCCTGAGAGGCGAAGGGACTGCCTTTCTATCATGTTTCCAGCAACTCATTCCGGATAAAATCAGTATGGGATTGAACGATTTATGTAGCTCAAAGTTCTTGAGTTCTGATGGAGGCAAGAATCACCGCGTAGAGTTCCTGAGTTCTCTGCAGAGTTCCTGAGTTCTGACTCCATAGAGTTCCTGAGTTCTGATGAAGGCAGACATCAGCAGCGTTCCTGAGTTCTGAGTAACTCTGAGTTCTGATGGAGGCAGGCGGTTCTGATGGAGGTAGGAATCACCGCCTAAGAGTGTCGACAGGGCAGGGATTGATTCATGTGCATTTAAGGGAGGTTGAAAGAAATACCAGGTAGCATTGATGTGCCATTGATGTGCATTTAAGGGAGGTTGATAGAAATTCGAGGCAATACATGAAGATCAACGGGGAAAATTACCCCAATTGTCGGACGAAAGCATCCTACGGCTGAAAAAAAACAATAAATTCGGGGAATCGACTCCCACTTGTTGAAACGCCTTACAACGTAAAAAACAATAAATTTGGGGAGTCGACTCCCACTTGTTTGAACGCCTTACAACGTAATCATCAAATATTTGATAATATTAGTTATATAATAATTACATTAATTTTTTAAATTAATATAAAATTATAAAACTTAAATTTTATTATATATAAAGTTATGAACTCATTTTCTTCGAAAATATTAACCATTGAAGATTGATCTTCAAAGGCATTTGGCATAAATTAATAATCGATAAATTATTTTAATATTCAATAATAATTATTCTAAACATAATACATAAACCATAATAATAATGTAACATAAACCATAATAAATCAATGAAACAAACTTTATGATAGAAATCAGATATTCTTTTGTTACTCCCTCTTTAGCATAAATGATCACAAATTTCAAAAACTATTTGGAAAAATGTGAACCTGTACTTGGCGAGTGCACTGAATTTCTATAACACGACGAAAACATCCAAAACTGCTCTACTGACCCAGAGATTTAATCAAAGCATCAATGAAAAGATTCTAAACCACTATTTCCAAAGAAATATATATTTCATTCAATACGCTACAGTAACTACAGCTATAGCTTCAGATTATATCATAGAGGGAATCACGACGCAGGTGGTTTGAGGAGCAGAGGCAACCCATGTAGAGGTTGGGGAATGAAATACATATTAACCAATTCATTCGGCTCTAACAATTCCCAGTCGTATCTTAAAACAAGGTGATACAGAAAAACTTCCATTTCAATCCTTGCAAACTCATTTCCTGGGCACATCCGATTTCCTTGCCCGAAAGGAATGAAGCAAAATGCTTCTCGTCGCTTATTGAAACGCTCTGGATCAAACTCCCATGGATTCTCGAAGTATTCCTCCTTGTTCTGTGTCTGTCTCATGGAATAATGAACCTGTACACAAACAGAAACTGTATGAATATGATGTTCATATCTAAGAACCAAATTACTCTCAATCCGCAAACAGCAAATTGATATATAAAACCAAAACCAATTACTCTCAATCAGCAAACACCAAATTGATATTTAAAACCAAAACCAATTACTCACTCTCAATCCGCAAACACCAAATTGATATATAAAACCAAGCAGCTAATAAATTTGATTTCTTTTCCATCTCCCATTACCAACAACCCATCCCATTGATACTACTTGTTTGCAAACACCAAATTGATATACAAAACCAAAACCCACTGCTACTACTTGTTGGCTAACACCAAATTGATAAACAAAACCAGAACCCATTGCTACTACTTGTTGGCTAACACCAAATTGATATACAAAACCAAAACCCATTGCTTCTACTTGTTGGCTAACACCAAATTGATAAACAAAACCAGAACCCATTGCTACTACTTGTTTGCAAACACCAAATTGATATACAAAACCAAAACCCATTGCTACTACTTGTTGGCTAACACCAAATTGATAAACAAAACCAGAACCCATTGCTACTACTTGTTTGCAAACACCAAATTGATATACAAAACCAGAACCCATTGCTACTACTATTAGCAAACACCAAATTGATATACAAAACCAGAACCCATTGCTACTACTTGTTCGCAAACACCAAATTGATATACAAAACCACCAAATTGATATACAAAACCAGATACATACCTTCCATCCTTTTGGAATGGTGTAACCTCCGTAGAATATGTCTCTTTTAGCTTTCTTGAATCCTCCATTAACAGGAGCCACAATGCGCAGCCCCTCTGATACAACGTTGCGTAGATATTCGATACCTTTTATCTCTTCCCAACTCAGAGATTCTCCAGCCTTCTTTAGATCTCTGACCTTCTCACACTCTGCAGTACCAGTATAACTCTGAGTTTTTCCATGCTTAACAATTCAACAAAAACATGTTATAAACTCTGCAGTACCAGCTGTATAACTCTGAGTTTTCCCATGCTTAACAATTTAACAAAAAACATTGGGCATTGGGCATGATTTACCTTTACGAAGCCTCCTTAATACATGCGGTGTGATGCAAAGATACTTGACAATTGTGGCAAGGGCCGAGGCTGTTGTGTCTTGTCCTGCAGAGAGAAGAGCCAACAGATTGTCTGCAATCTCTTCATCGCTCAGCTTCAAATCACTTGATCCCTCAGACTCTCGAGCAGATAATATAATGTCTAGAAAGCTGTCTTCACCATACAATATATTACGCCCAGCTTTGTAATTGTGATCAGTCTGGAGCTTAATCCTGTTGTGTATTTGCGCATGAATCTGAGAAAGTAGAGAGGCGCGCGCCCGCTTGGCCTTGCCGAAGACTGTCCAAGGAAGATCAAGAGGGTGAGATAAAACCCCGGGGCCAAAATCATGATAAGCCTTCTTAAAGCCCTCCAAGGCTTCTCCAGGCTTCAAACCCATTAAATACTCAGCGGCCACACGCAAAACCAGATCTTCGATTTGGTCGAAAGCTCGAATAACATGGCCGTTTGGATTCCAGTTGGAATCGAAGTGTTGAAGCACTATCTGTTCAAATTTCGCCACGCTTTTCTTCAATGTTTCTTGATCCAGGACAGAACGTATCACGCGGCGCAGCCTCTTGTGCCTGTCACCCGAGGCCATAATCAGAGCCTGGTCTCCAATAAGAACTTTCACAGATTGGGGCCAACTGTTATCGAAGAGCTTATTCTCGTTGATTAGTATGAATTTGTTGGCCTCCGGACCCAACATCACCACGGTCGGGCTGCCCAGAATATGCGTTTTGAAAATCTTCCCATGCCGAGCCCTTCTACTATCGTACCACACGTCTGGATTCTTCGGGTTGCTCCATGACTTGAGATAGCCCAGCGATTCTCCCCAGAAAGGAATCCCCATGCTTCCTGGAGGAAGGGGAGCTGCAGGCATTTTTCCCAGCAGCTTTTTTACTCTTAAATCTGCGATGACAAGAGGCCCATAAGTCATAAGTAGAATATGTGTGATAGCCATAACCAGAGCAGCTGTAACTCCCAACGAAATCCATGACAGGCTGAAGAATCCAGGACATGAGACGCTGAAATCATCAGGCCTGGGGATTTTTGATAATATGTACGCTGGATTCATCAAATTCTCCATGACAATTTGGAAATTATGCAGCTGAAAGCTTTGATCGGCCTGGTGGATTTTGATAATTGAGATCAAATTGGATACATGCATTCTCTGATATTGAATATATATAATTTGCACAGAAAATCTGAAGCATAGAAGCCACATATCATATGGTGTTGTGATACCAGTCAAAAAGGGCGGCCTTCAAAGTTGTATGAAGATGGGAGAGTATCGTAACCATTCCCTACAAGGGACGGGGAGAGACGTGCACCTCTCAAACTCTCTTGCTCTAATTTCACACACTTGGATAACTGTGTTTTTCTAATTCCATACGTTTCGATAATATGACGTGTTTATAATTGTTTAGAGAGATTAAAAAAATTGAAGTAATTTTTTTTTAATTATTTAAAATCATTGAAGTTCATTGTACGCTTACTTAAGTTTATATATAATTTTGATTGTCGTAGAAGTATTTAGGTTTACATTAAAACAATATTAGTCTATAAAAATCAAATATTAAATTTAGTGAAGATTGTATTACAAATATAAATAGAATGAAAATTATTTAGATTATAAGTATAGTATATTTACATATTTAATTATATATAATGTGAAAATTATATTAATTGTATATATGTTATATAGAGTGTGTATTTACATTTTAACAATATTAGTGTATAAATATCAAATATTAAATTTACTTGTGTAATTGTATTTACATATTTAATACTATATAAGTAGATTGAAAAATATATCGATTATATGTATAATGTATTTATATATTTAATGATACATAATGTGAAATGTATATAGATTATATCTATGTTATAAATATAATAAAAAATATATTGATTATATGTATAATATATTTATGTATTTAATGATACATAATGTGAAATTTATATTGATTATATTTTGAGTAAAAATTATATATTGATATATTTTATAGACTTTAAAATGAATAAAAATTATGTGAATTATATATATATAGTATTTACATATTTATTAATATTTTATAGACTTTAAATTGAATCAAAATTATGAAGATTATATGTATCTTGTATTTACATATTTAATAATACATATTGTGAAGATTATATTGATTATATGTATATTATATTTACATAGACTTTTATTTGATGTCATTCCTTTTAAAAATATTCTATACTATGTAATTTTAATTCAAAATTTGGATTTTTACAATTTTTTTGAGTGTTTCAATTTTGTTTTTTACAAAAAAAATTTAAGTGTTTTCATTTTTCCTTATAAGGTTTTATTTGCAAATACCATTTTTTAGGGAAAAGTCTTAGTATTTGTTTCGATATTTATATTTTGAAGGAAGATTTGATTCTCTAGTTGGCCCTTTAAGAATATAGGCATCATTATCTTTTTGAAGTGCTTGTTGTTTTTTTTGCATTCTAACCATCTTCATCATTTAAGTATGTTTGTTTAGTTGATAGATTTTTAGTTTTGGTTTATATCTTTTATTCTTTTTAAGTGAGGTTACACTTGAATTATCCTTTTTGAAGTATTTGTTGATTTTGTTTGCATTCTAACCATCTTCATCATTCAAGTATGTTTGCTTAGTTGATAGTTTTTTAGTTTTGGTTTATATCCTTTATTCTTTTTAAGTGAGCTTATACTTGAAGCTAACAATAATGAAGTTGTCCTATTTGTTCACAAATACCAACAGGGAAAAATTGTATTCAACATTATCCAACCTTTTGCATTATCACATTCTCTAATAAATTATCACTCATGTTGATATCTACACGTATTCAAGGGAGGTGAAAAGGCCCAAATTAATTCACTGAATATTTGTTTCATGTCATGTTCTTTAGGCATTCCCGATTTCATGAAACTCGGAAGGTGGACCCTTGTGGCATTTTGGTGACAAACATAGTGGTAAGGTCAAGTTTTTAAACCATGGGATACAAAAAAGACCCACTCTTCCACAAAACTAGGGGCCTTCCTCAAGAATTTTCTTATAATCAACAAGGTTAAAAACTGAATAATAAAAAAACCTTTTAGAGAATAGATCAACCTCATAGTATTTTGTCCAAATCAAATAGATCTACTAATATAACCATGAGGTAGGAGTAAAAAAACCATTGAATCTACAAATGACCATAGATTATTCATAGAATGAGACTAGATTTGTGACCTCCTACACTAAAGCCTCTAATATTGGGACTTCGACTAATTCCTCCAAGTTATATACACACTTAATCAGCCTATTAATAATCCTCCCTTTGTCTAAATCAACCTTATTTACCACTTATCCTAAGTATTTGACTCAAACATGTGATTGCATCATCAACATCTCATCAGTTTCAATTATCTAGGCCTCCTCCTTCATTCGGGAGGCCAATCTGGGATTCTTTGCATGATTAATGCACCCCGCTCAGTCAACTGGGAGCTACCACACCTAATTTTGGGTTAATTGAAGTGTAAAGGCGCCTCCACCTAACTTCTAGCACACAAATTGGTTAACTGAAGTGATAAAGGCGCCTCCACCTAATTTTTGCCACCAAATTCATTTAACTGAAGACTTAAAGGCGCCCTCACCTATTTTTGGTCATTCAGTTTAGTTCTACTAAGCTAACTGGAGTTAGAAAGGTGCCCCCACCTACTCATTGGCATGCAGTTGAGTTCTGACTCAGTTAGACTTAGTTTAAAAACTGCCTCCTAGCCTGTTAGAGTCAAATATGGTGTAGTTAAGTGGTTAACTAATGTGTAGAGTGGTGTTAACTGACAAGTCAGAAACTCTCAGACACTCAATTTGAATTACCTCTCTAGGATTCAAATTTCTTGGATATTAATGCCATTTGAGCATATTGTAATGTATATTATGAATTAATGATTATAATATTACTGCTGCAAACCTTTTGCACAGTTTCTGGCATTCAATGGATAAATTGATATGTATGAATCTGTAGTAACTTTTTTCTTGGTTCTAAGATTGTTGTGCCTTAATTTTATATGGTATCAGAGTCCTGGAAGGACAAGGAAACTCTTCTATAGAGTTTTTTATAGATCTTTGATTAAGATTGAGAAAAATTTCTCAAAAATATTCCAACACTGCATCAAAAGCATAGATTTTTCCACATAAATCCTGAAATTATAGCCTTGCTCCCTCTAGATTCTGTCAAGAGAAGTTTTATCCAGATGTGAAGCAACTCCAAAAGTGCAGGTTGTTCGACTTTATTTTGTTTGTTTTGTGTGACTGTAGGTATGTCAAAATATCCATCTTCATTCGCTACAACTAGAAAATGGACTCTTCCTCTTGTAATATTCTCACCCCTTTCAAATATCATCAGTGCAAAGAGGACACAGATATAATATTGCACTCCAAGGGACTCTACACAACCACCATGGGCATAGAGCTAGATCCCAATGCAACCATAGAGAAGTCCAAATATTGGAACAAGATAGATGAATCTTATCGTTTCATATGCCTCTCCATTTCAAAGGACCTTCATTTCCGTCTCAGCAGATTGAAGAATCCCAAAGAAGTGTTGGAACAACTTGCCAAACTCTTTGGAAATCAAGATGATATGAGAGTTTATCAGTTGGAGAATGAACTGATCTCTCTAAATTCTGGAAATTTCAAGACCATAAATGAATTATTCACAAAGTTCAAACATCTCATGCTTCAATTGAAGCAATGCGGAGAAGAGAAGAAACATGACCAACTAATTCTTTCTATCCTTTCGAAGCTAGGAGGAGACTACTCTGTGTTTGTATCTACCTTCCATACCGAAAAAATCACAATTATGAATTGGAAGATGCCTACCTTGAATGCATTCATTGATTTCTTAACCAGTGAGCATGATAAACTTGTTCAGATAGTATCCATGAGATCCTCCAAAGGTCAAGATTTGTTTGTTGGAGGACCCAAGGCTACGAATACAAAAGGAAACAAAAGAAAGAGAAGACCAAGTTTGACCCTTCTAAGCAAAAGGAAAAAACCAAGCATTCAGATGAGCCCTCATGTTTGAGAAAAGACAAACAAAAGGGAAAAGAGAAGAAAAAATACTCCTACTGTATGAGATGTTTTCATCCAGAAAGCTCATGCATGAAGAGGACTATTGATCATACGGCCTTTCTCTTAGAGAAAAACACCATCACTCTTCCAGTTGGCACAAGGAAGACTAACTACTGAGAAAATACTAAAGATGATGATGAGAGATGCTATCCAGTGAAGGCTAGATGTTCAATATCACATGCCTTCCTCATTGATTCAAGAAATTCCAATCATATGGTTGCATCCAGAGAATCATTTTCTTCATTACATCTTATTGATAGTCCGAGTATTCACATGGCTGATGACATTCAAATTCGAGCTGAAGGGAAGGGATCTATCATGTTAAAACATGGAGTATTCAATGATGTAATCTATGTTCCCTCCTTAGCTGCAAATTTGTTATCTCTATACCAGACGACACATACTGGCCCACCAAAGTGAGTGGTATTTGGTCATGTCTCAATGCAAATCTCATATATCTCAACTGGGAATATTATAGCAAAGGGTGTTGCAAACCATGCCTCCAAGGTTTATGAATTCTTACACTTTCTGCCATACTAAGATCCAATACATTCTCGGCTTCCATTTAGGGGAGGTAAAACCATTTTATCTCCTCCTTTTACATATGATAATGTTTCCATTAGTGTTTCATATTCTGAATCCGAAACAAAGGACTCAGTTGGATTAGTTTATGAAATTGAAGATGAAGTTCATAGTGATCCAGATCCAAATCCAGCCCCTACTCTCAAACCTAGGCCTAAATGGTCACAAAATGTTATTGAGGCAGCTGGGAACATGAATGGAGATCCATCTGACATCAGGAGAACAATAACCCAGTTTCAGAAATAGAACCTTGCGCTATGTCAAGAAACTTCACTTCCTTTTGAGAGGTGAAACAAGCTCCCAGTGAGATGCTACATGATGGTAAGGACTGATCAACAACCCTGCTAACAGAAGAACAAAGTGGATCATGTCACTCTTCCTCCAGAAAGAAGAGACAAAGGAAACATTCCTTCTTCTATCTATAATTGGATTGGAAGAATCTAGAAAAGTTCTCATGCACAGTCCCAGGATACTAGTGCACACAAGAACCAACATTCTGCTTCACTGCACCATAGAGATGTAAGTTGCAGCAATATTTTCACAAGTTTCTTATTCAAGAAATTTTTTTCTCTTGATATGAAAGATTGATCCTAATTCTACCTGCTTATTTTGAGGGGGGGTGGGGGAGGGGGAGGAGGAGGAGGAGGATGGTAGCCATTGATGCTAATATTGAGCTTGTGGGTGTTTTTTGCTTTCTCCATGCTACTATACACATTGTTATTTTTGTGATTATCCAAGTTCATCTTACATTTTGGGTCATTTTGATTTTTATGGTGGATTCATGTTGACATATTTAAACTTTGATTATTGTTGATCATTGTGATATTGGTGAATATGTGTGTGTGTGTGTGTGTGTTTGTTCACTTGTTCTTTTAACCTTAATACGATGATCTATATGATAGGTTAATGATGCGTTGGTGTTTTATAATTGCACTTCTTTTGATGAAAGATAATGTTGATGTTATCATTATATATATATATATATATATAT
>LPNX010691130.1:33255-303350 GCA_001517045.1 Pseudotsuga menziesii
AATGGTATACAATTAATTCAATAATTGTATCTACAATTGATTTGAATGTTTCATTATGTTATTTCAGAACTATAAGTAAATGATATATGAGAACTATTGAAATTAATGAATAATTATAAAGCGTGGTGCTAATTTTTCTTTTTCTTTGTTTTCCTTGTTAAGTAAATGATTATGTTTGCCAATTGTTATTTTTCCTTGTTTTCCAAATCTTGCATCTTATTATTCATCCGATATTTAACTTGAGTCAATCCAGTGATCAATATCTATACTTCCTTTTATAGGTCTTATGTCCTCAAATATTTCTCATTTGGAGGACAAACAATTGACACCATCTCAACAACATGCCTTTATAATTTATGGTGCAACTTATTACTTAAGGATTTCATATTTTTATATCCATATCGCATCCCAAATGCTATATTTTTTTTCCTTTAAGAATTTCTAGGGAAGGTCTATAATGTTTTATTATTTCTTGTCTATTTTCTCCTTTAGTTATTCATATCTTGGTGATGATCCAAAAATATCCAACTTCAACATTTATTAATAAGATACTCTCTTGCAATGACTTCTCTTGAATTTCTAAGTATTTTATATGGATTAATTAAAGACATATTGTTTGTAGAAAATCCCTTCTCTTTACCATTACCCTTATCATTTTTCGTGTCTTTAGCTTTACCCTTACCACCTTTTTTACTAGTGTTTTATTTTCCTTTATGATTGTATTTAACCTTAGTGCTAAAGAGATCATTTCTAGTTTGTTTCCTATCAACTTATTAGCTTGTTTATCAATAGTTTTTCTCAATTTGAAAATCATTTGAATTATTCAATATGTTGTTCATTTATTTTGTGCTCCTCTTTCAACTTCAATTGATACATTGATCCTATAACAACAAATCTATTTTAAAAATTGACCTTTAAGTATTCAATTAATTTATCTTTCAAATTTATTCACAAGTTTAGTATTAAGACCAATTGTTGTCTTTAATGGAGTATATTCAAAACAAGTATTCATTTATTCAACTATTATTCAAGTCGTTTAATATTTCCTCTATTTTTTACAGTTCCTCATGAAAGCTTTCATTAAGTTATTTAATTTCCTTATCAAAATCATCATGAATTTGATCTACTTTACTAGATAATTTAACACCCCTCGCTTAGACCCCTAGTATTGGGCCCAAATGTAAATATTGGCAATAAATGCCCAATAGGATGAAATGTTTTGTATTTTGTTTTATTAATATAAAATTCACAACTGACAGGAAGGAGGAAAAATGATGAAGTGATCGGGGACCCAAGTATTCACCAGAGGTGGAAAGGGGGTTTAGAAATTTCCTAATTGGGAAACCCTTTTATAACCTTACCCTTAACCCATGATGTAACCTTAATCCATTTTTATTATCTTAAATACATGTTTATTTTTAAGATGGGGCTTAAGTGTGATTAATAAGGTTAATTAAAATTTAGTGAAAGGAAAGGTGTGGCTAGTGGGGAGGGACCACGTGCCCTGGAAATCACATGCAAAGAAAAGTGAAAAACCCATTTTTTTGTCATGGAGAGAGTTGTCGTGATGTGAGGAGGAGAATTGGTTTAGGGAAAATACGAGATAGCAAAATCAGTCCTTGTCCAAGGAAAATGGTCTAAGAGGAACCTGTTGATGAATCTATCTGAACCAAAATTCATGAACCTGTGAACCTGAATAAGAAATATTGCATGTTGATCTGTAACCATGTTTTCCTTGGAATGTTCCAATGAAATAAAAAATGGTGTTTGAAACTGCCTTAGCAGAATTATGAACACTTTGGGCAATGATGTGTCTCATTGTAGTGCTGACAAAAGGAAGCCTTGGAAGGACGAAAGCACTGTTGGGCATGGAATTGGTTGTAAACTAATGTTCCTAATTACTCAGTGTTAAACCATTGAAAGAAATTTTGGGGTTGGTGAGAAATTGATTAGTGAATGCTTGGGTGTCATCTCGGGGGTGGTGTTCTATAGAGAGATAAATGAGCATAATTACCTATGGTTGGGTGGAGTGTGTCTCACACGCAATTAGTTTCACAAATCAACTGTTTTCTAGATAAATTCAATTGTTGGTAAATGAATTGTTGTCTTGCAATGTTAAATTGTATTTAGAATCAAGAATATTGTTTCCTGTTTATTTATCCATGAATGGAAAATATTTGAAGTAATTGCATTATTATGTTGAATGCCTATGTGATTAAAAAATTATAGTTGTAAAGTTTGATTGGATAATGATTGAAAGGTGATTTCATAATCCTTATGTTTTCCTTCCGAATTAGTATCTTCTTTGAGACAACTTGAATATGGTTCTTGAATGTTTTTTGTTTGAGGGTTGTTTGGAACAAGTTGTCAATTATATGTTTTTTTAGAGTTGTTGAGATTCTTAAGGAATTATTTAATTATTGTAGAATGCTAATTATTTCATGTCACCGATATAGTGGTTAAGCGGTAGAATGCCTTATTATATTTTTATAAGTGTCTGCGTAAACATTGAGGTATATTGCTTTAAATACACATATTCAACATGTTCCTTGTTTATAAATCAATGCATATGGGAATGTTGCGTGTGATTGTTGTATTATTTTGAAAGTTGTTGGTTCCATAGTCAAGCAATTGCTCTATTTTGGAACTGATACGTTGTTGATGGCAGTGTTTTAGTCATAATGGCGATAATACAACTTGTGTTATCAGTTTTTGTAAGACAACTCTAAAGAGGTAACAAGTCATAAACATTATTGAGTACCAAACCTTCTACAAGTATGATGGTTTTAAAACATTAGAAAAATTCCTTGTGTCTAAAATTAAACCAAGGTTGAAGCAGAGAGTTATGGTTTGAAAATAATTGTTAAAATTTACTATGTTTCAATATTTTAGTGAGAGGAGCTAGTGGAGGTCGTTGCTTTGATATATCATCATATGTTGGATTGCATGAAATAGGATCAAGTAGAATAACTCTATAATATGTGTGGATTTATTCTTTCATTGGTTGTTGAACTTCCACAATGAGAACGTTGTCGTTTGAGAATACATAAACTAAATAGTTGATCTATGTCATTGAATCTTGTCAGTTTTATATGCACTGAGAAACTGTTGATTTAATGTCTTAAGACCCTTAGATTCATTCTGAAGTGATTAACTCAAGCTTGCAAATGTGCCTAAATGAACAATATTCAATGTTGGAAAGTTAAATTCTTACCTTAATTCTTACATTTGAACGTAATTAATGCCTTAGTAATTTTTCGTAAAAATGGCTAAGTGTTAATCTATAAATCAGAGAAGTCACTACTTTGATTTCAGTATTGTTGTGTCGTTGCCGACGTTCTTACGTGAAAATAAGCATACTTGAATTTTAAGGTATTTTCTTGATTGTGTTGAAGTGTAAATGCCAACGCGTTGACATCGAGATCGGCTTATTGATTGATTATGGTTTGCATGTCAATGTTGGGTTTACAACATCGATGTGCCAACGTCGGGATTGGATTATTGATTGCTTATGTTTTGCAAGTCAATGTCGAGGTTACAACACTGACATGTCGATGTCAGAATCAGTATGGTAGTTTTTATCCAATTTTTGATGCGTGTCGACTTTCAACTTTCGACATGACAACGTCAGAAACAACAAGTCGAGTGGAACGTGTTTTGTTGTTCAACTAATGTTGACTTCTGACTTTTGGCATCCTAACATCGGGGTCGACAAGTCAAAAGGGTATTTTTTGTTATTGTTTTGTAGTGTCGACTTCTGATTGTCAATCTTGTCAATGTCAGGATTGACATGGTAATATCGAAATTAGCAGGATAAAGTTGGGAAGCAGATTAATTCATCGGATGCGTTAATTAACAATAATTAATGATTGATTAATGAAAAATTAATTTGTAATTAATATTTTTAACTTATATTTTACTACGCTTCCGCCTTTTTGAGTTTATTGTGACTCATTGTTATTTGTTTAAATAATTTCAATTGAATTTTCTCATAACTATAGAGTCTATGTAGCACTCTAAATGTATTTTTAGCTACAGATTTTTATGTGCGTAGCTATGTAACATGTGGGTGCATTATATTTTGGTCTGAGAGCATGGTAACGCTAGGGGGTGGATTACATTTTGGGAGTTTTGATGTGAACTAAAAATCATGGATGAATTCATATTGGTACTGACAACACATAATTTCAAGCCATTGTACTTGTGATTTCCAGTGTAGTAGGTAAGCAGTACTACAAGAATGGAAGAAATGCCAGAAATGTCCAAATTTACTTAAGAAGTTAGCATGGGTATACAAAGAACAAAATCCAAAGGTCATTAGTCAGAGATGGGAACCATGGAAGTGTTCAGATTTTAAAAAGACATGCATATTGGGAATGGAAAGATTCTATAGAGGTAGGATAAACAAAACCAAATAAACCATCAAGTGATGCAGAGTCTTGTTTAATTAAGAAATTAGATGCAACGGGTATCTTTAGTTGTGAAGAGAGAAGGATAAGAATTAATGAATAGAGGAATTTATGATAGGTATCAACAATCCATGGATAAGATGGGATTACGATCCCACTATCATTTAGTTGAAAGTAATTAGGGGAACAAAGTGCCTGAAAATGTACATGATTTTCATCCTACATGGCATCGAAAGAGAAAACGTGATGGGAATGCACTATAGGGTAAACTGAGAAAGCTTAAACATCCCACCTTTGATGGAGAAAACTCTAGGGAGATTGCAGAGATTTGGATTCTAGAAATGAATAATTATTTGCGGCTCCATGACTATTCTTATAACCAAGAAGCTCATATCACTATTTATAATCTACAAGGAAAATATTACAGGTGGTGAAAGCATCTGAAGCGGGTAGAAAATCTAGATGAGAATCAAATCTCATGGAGGATTTTTCAAAAGTATTTCAAGCACGAATACCTGCCACAACAATATTATGATAAAAAAAATGCAATATTTCTTTGAACTCATACTGGGAAATATGACTATGCAAGACTATGAGAAAAGATTTCTATAACCGTTATGTTATGTGGACTTTATACGAGAGGAAAAGGTTAAGATTCAGTGGTTCATCAATGGTTTACTAGCATTCTACAAGGACTGGAATACTTATGATGAACCTCATACCTTGAAGGAATGCATACGAAAGGCTAAATGCTTGTATGAGCAAGGTAAGAGTAGGCGGGATTTACATAAGAGATGGAAAACTAAACTGAAGGATAAGCAAGAATAGAGGAAGAATTAGCAGCGGTAGTGCATGCTTTAAAAATGTGGCATCACTAACTGTTATGGAAAAAGTTCCTATTATTGACGGATAACACTTGCATAAAGAATTTATTTACACAACCTGGAGTTAATGTTAGGAAAGCAAGATGGATGGCCTTCTTGAGTGAATTTGATTTTGAAGTAAAGCATATTAAGGGTAAGGAAAATAAGGTGGCGGATGCACTCAGCCGGAGAACTCAAGAAGTATATGAAATACTATGAGCCAACCGGAAAGTGATCTCTTGAATAGAATAAAAACAACAAGTATACATGATGTTGAATATGTAATTTTGCGGAATAAATTACAAAAAATGAAGTAAATTTAAATGGGACAGAATTCAAGGTAGACCAGAAAGGCCTAGTTTGGTTTAAGGACAGATTGTACATACCTAATATTGCAGAAATAAAACTGTTAATCTTAAATGAGTTGCATAAACCTCCTTGCGTAATCCATCCTGGTTACTAAAAAATGATAACAACCCTTAGGAAGCAATTCTTTTGGACCGAATTAAAAACATATTTAGTCGATTATCTATCTAAATGCCTGGATTGTCAAGAGGTGAAAGTTGAACATCAACACCCAGCAGAGTTGTTACAACCTTTACCATTTCCAGAATAGAAATGGGAAGTCATATCTTTGGACTTCATCACAGGTTTTCCAAAAACACAAAAACAACACGATGCAATTATGGTTGTAGTAGATAAGTTAAGAACGTATGCGCATTTTATTCCTATAAAATCAACTTACAAAGTTGTTAACATTGCAGAGATATTCCTGAAGGAAACATTTCTACTACACATGGTACTAAAGATGGTAATCTCTGATCGGGATGTTAAATTTACGTCGAATTTTTGGAAATCATTGTTTGCGGGTTTAGAAACCAAAATAAACTTCAACACTAGTTCAAATCACCCTGAAACAGATGGGTAGACGGAACGCACAAATCAAGTCATCGAAGATATGCTAAGAATGTATGTCATGGAAAAACCCACTAAGTGGGAAGAATATTTGCATATGGTGGAGTTCGCATACAACAACGAATACCAAGCCTCATAAAAAATGAGCCCATTCGAAATCCTATATGGGAAAAAGTGTACCACCCCGGTTAGCTGGATATCCTCGTAGATCATCTTATGGTAGGACCCAAATTATTATAGGACATGGAACAAATTGTTCAAAAAGTACAGAAGAACTTGAAGGTGGCACAAGATCGCCAAAAGAGTTATGTTGACTTGAAAAGACATCATAAAGAGTTTTATGTCAGAGACCACATATATCTTCGAGTCAAGCCAAGAAAGAGCTCCCTCAAATTGGGAAGTTGTACTAAATTAGCACCATGGTTTTGCAGGCCCTTTTAAATCTTGGAAAGAATCGGACCCGTGGCATACAAAATTGCACTTCCTGTGCATTTAAGAATTCATAATGTTTTTCATGTTTTGTTATTAAAGAAATATATTCATGATTCCACTCACATCATTGACTGAAATGTGGTGCAGGTGGAACCCAAAGGCGAGTTTCAAGTGGAACCTTTACAAATTCTGGACAAGAAAGAAATAGCACTGCGGAACCGAGTCATCACTTGGGTAAAGGTACAATGGAAGCACTTTAGCCCCGAGGAGGCGACTTGGGAATTAGAAGAAGATATGTGAGGGAAGTACCCAAAATTATTCCCATAACCAATGGAGGAAGAATAAAACATTGAGGACAGTGTTCGCAATAAGGGGGTGAGGATGTAACATCCCCCAAGAAATAAACAATATTTAGTAATTATGATTTATTTTGAGTTATTGTTTAAATTGAATAAAATTGGCTAGATCTGAAATCTGTCAATGCGTCCTTAAAGGACAGATGTAATAAGACAATATGGTTAAATAAAAGTATGAATAAAGGAGGACATCCATGTTAAATGAGGAAATTATGCATGCAAGAGTGGGGGACAAGGAGGGGTTAACCTCAGGGGAATTAAAACAAGTGTCAGAAGTGCATTTATGGCACTAGACACACCCTAAAAAGAAGGGATTTTTTTAGCTACGAAAATTCTAAGAGGAATGGGATACATGTGAAAAAGACCTAGGCAAAATAAATTATAAGAAGGAATCATATGAGGGAGGCAGGACGTTGCTTAGTATCGAATTCCTTGTTGTGTGCACTCTGGTGTTAGGCAAGTTGTTCCTAGTGATTGATGAAGAATGAGACTGGGGTCGATCGTCACCACTCTTGGCATGCATGATTTAGCTCAGGGGTGATTAAGAGCAGAGAATAAATTGTTCCCAATCTATGGTTGGAAGGAACATGTTTTTTCCTACCTTATTCGTGACTGCAATATTTCCAGGTTCTATCAAAGTACTGTATGTATAAGTCTGTTTATTTCCATTTTTATTTATATATGTAAACAGTGGAAGATTATCTGTGAAATAGTAAACTTTGGTTAACTAGTTTCAATTTAGTATATGTTGACATATCCTAGTATGGTTCAGCTCCAATTATACATTGACCATACATGTATTCTTATATGTTTTGTGAATGGTAAAATTGTACGACTAGATCTAGACAGAACAAAACAACTATACTAATAATAAACAGTGGTACTATGGTTACCCGCAAGTACATTGCTGAATCTGTTCAAACTATCTTATAACCGATTGCTAACAATCATCTTCCAGGTACACTAGGTTAACTAAAGAAAATGTTAATGTAAAGAGTATTTACGATTATAAAATTGATCAAGAATATTTTCTTTTTTTAAACAAATTCTGCTTGTACAGTACACTAGCAGGCTTATTTATCTACAGTTTTTAAGCCTTTTTGTTTACTTACTATAAGAAGCTTGGATTAATTAGAGAAAACCAGACCTAAGAAAACATTGTGAATTAATGTGGTTAAGATAGATCTTTTTTTATAGAGAAAATGAGTTTTGTACAGAAGTAAAATACAAGTAAATTGATTTTTAGGTAGTGAGTTCATTAGATCCAAAGGGGGTTAACTTTGGATCTACTTACCCTCCGGAACGTACTCAGCTAACAAAAATTTGTTAAGTCTAGATCTCTCCCTTGGTCAGTCTCGTCCCTAATGTTCATTTTAGGTGGGCTAGCAAAGAGATATTTTAACACAAAATAATAGTAAATGGAACTATTCTATTAACCTCGTTATAGATATCACATGATATTTTTTGAAAACAACTACATTGGAATGCTTGTATTTGATCTAAGACTCTCTCAAGAAAACCCCCTTTTTTTAAATCAAAATATATATGTCACATAGATTTTACTTGAAGTGGAATACATGAAAAACGAGGGTTAATAGAATACAACCAAAAAAATTTGTTGAAAGGATCGATTTGAGTACGCATTATCAGCTCGGAAGATTAGTCGAAGATCTTCCCAAATCGTAACCAACTTGTCACCATAAACATCTTTGGGCTTATTTTTACCTAAAAACATTAAACTCTGCGAGCTATTACTCGAGCCACACAAAACATATTACAAAGTAAGAATTAATGATAAGAATGAGTAGTCTCTCCACATTACGTTACGCTAGAGAACGATAATATCTTCAAGTTAAAAAATAGGGGTAGAGAACTCTCTTTTTTAAATATTCTTCCTACCTTAAAGTCAGGGATGATTTTAAGGAACCATACTTATTTAAAAATGTATAATATTACAAATTCTTAAAACGCCAACTATAAAATGATTGGCAATATTTTTTTAAAAATATTTTAATTTCCAAGGATTTTATATCATTTATATAATAAGTTGGCGATTTTTAGGGGGGGAAATTTTACCCCATCAAAATTGGGCGAAACAAAGATTCAAAAAATGCAAAATGGCAAATCTATTTTAGGAGAAAAACATGGAAAAATAGCCCACTGAACTAAAATTCACCCCTAAAATTATCCCTGCCGAATCCCTGCCAAAAGTTACAACTATCACGACCACATCGTGGAAAAATACGGGAAGTCTCTCAAAGTAAAAACACATTGTAATTATTAATTTATGCCCCTACCAGACTATAACTATGCTCAGAACCCATGAAGTATCTCGGGTTCGATTTCTACGTAGACGTCAACCGAGGCCACCATCGTTTTCCACAATTCCTTTATCACCAGCGAAGTAAAAACAACTAACCTGATATTTAGTTGGACGCAGTACCACTCAGCAAACCAGAAATCAAAACCAGCAATCTGAGTTTAAAGTTAGTTTTGAACATATCTAAAAATCCTTATAAAAGAAAAATCGTATCAAAGTACAGTGATGGGGTTGTCACCTGAGCTGACAAAGTAGAACTTGTGTACTTGTCCTCCTTAACAGGATTTCTGAAAAGAGGCATAAATAAAGAGCACTATGAAACCAATAAAACCCTCGAGGACTTATCTAGTTTGTTCCTGGAAGGTTTACCCTAGCATCTATGACTGAAACCACTGTAAGAGCTTGAAACCCTCCTCGCAGACGTTCGAGAGTGGCTCGTAGGATTTATGGGAAAACGTTTTTACCTGCGATGTCCTTCAAAACATATGGTATGGTGTAGTACCTTTCTCGTATTTTGGAACAGTTGTCAACCACGAGGACTTAATTATCGGTAAGAGCTATCCATTGAGCTGCACAGCGTTTAATGCAGCTGCAGCAGGTTTGCTCACTGTTGGATTTTCAGCAACTCAAGATCCAATGATCATCAAGCTTACTGCATTCGCATTAAATGCTCTGCAGCTCAATGAATAGCTCTTCCCTTAATTATCTCGTCTCCTCGAAAGACCAAAAGATCTGCACTTTAATGATTATTCGGACAGTGATACGATGGAAACCATTGATTTCGAAGATCACATCATTGTAAATTGTAGCTTGTTTCTTGTCTTAGGTGCCTAGGATTTGGGTGGGTTCAACCTTAGGTTAAAGGTTCGGCTAAACGACCAAGGTCTACATGACCTTGGTTATCAAACTTGCAATTTAGGTTTTGTTTTTTAGGTTACATAAATTATGTATAAATATTTTTATAATTTCAAAACCATAACTTGAGCTAGGAAGATGGACTAACAAATTTTGTACCATAGGAGTTTTAATCTAGGCTTAATAATCCTGTATAGAGGCTTAAAAATAGATCACAATTCTAATGTTTAGAGTTTCAGGATATGGATTAAGTATGGCAGAGACAATTAGCACCTCCTGTAAACAACAATTTTGAAATGTGATAAGTGCGGAGTACATGTAGATATGTTAACCAGTATGAAAGTCGTCTTAATGAAAAGAGAATGTAAAACATAGGGAAAAGTTAAAAGTACATGGTATGAATTCGGGCATAACCTACATAAAGTCACACCTGACGAGACAAGACAACAGCTTTAGCTAGAAGCTAATAAAGAAATAAACCAACCTAACGAAAATTGTTACCTTGATGTGAATAAAGAATCTTTGGTTGTACAACCCTTTACATACTCTTTTATATTTGTAAGTTATGAAAACTCTTCCTAATGGAATAGTACAGTTAACATAGCATAAGGAAAGAGAAAAACAAATTATAGGGTATTTGAAAACTATGAAGACTACAATATGAAAATTTTCATTTTGCACTACGTGAAATTTTAATCGATGCTACAATGCTATCAAAAAACTTATTTCTATAACAATTCTCGCTATCTCATTCGGTTAAGGTATGAATCTTGTTAGCAAGGCAACCCAGGTTCTACACCCCTTAGGAGTGAACTAGTTGGGAGGATACATCCCAAAATACAACCAAGTTGACAACTAGTGTGGTCTAGGTCCGGTGTGATCCATGGGTGATTTTGACAGAATAGATGCCCCTCGGTCATGATTTCTCAAAACAAAGGCCACCCCCTCCAAGTGAGAGAGTTTCAAGAAAACAAAAAAAGACTTATTTCTACTCTAAAATTCAATTATGGACATTAGAAACATTGCGGTGTAATTATTCAGCATTGTGTATAAAACCAATGTGGTCAATTTTCAAATGAACATCTAGATGCCTTTAAGAGTACAAATCAAGCTAGAGACCCTCAAGAATATGCATGTCAACCCTACAAAATTCCCTTTCTAAGATAACCAAATATGATATGATAACATAATTAAATGTTCTTAACAATATCAACATGCCATATTGATGCATGAGAATACTTTGCTAAGCATGATATCATGTGTGCATTTGAATTCAATCATAGGTGTGAAAGACTTAAAATACTTCCTAATGATATTCCATGACTTAGGCATGCCTACTTTGCCCTAAGATAATATTTTTAAGCTCTTAACATATATTTTCCTTACTTTTTTAAATAAGGACAGTTTTTATTTCAAGCGCAACAAGGTGTAGGAGTGGATCCATGGAACAAATTCAAAAGGGATTATATATATTTCATTGTATGGTTGAAATGAATTTTGAAAACATGATTTGTATGCTCAACTTACCTCGCAAGATATTTAGAGAAGGTTTTGTTATTTTTCTTTCAATGTGAAAAGAAATGTTAGAGGGAACTTTTGAAGTCACATTTTGCAAAGAAAATCATGGAAACAATAGAGTAGTTTTATACGAGCAAAAATAAATTTTAAGATTCAAATTGAAAATATGGAAATGTAGGAAGGTGGAGAATGCAAATATACACTTTCTACAGTTGTAATCAATCGATTTGGACAATAAATAAAGCCTAGTTATGAATTTTAGTGAAGCAAGGTAAGTTTAGTCAATTTTAATTAAACTAATACGAAAATTGTTGAATTGGTAGATTATATGCCAACAAAATTAGATAAGTTTTGGAATTTTGTTATATGGGATTTGTTAGCAAGTTAGAGATGTACATACCTTAAGTATCATTTTTTGTAAAGGAAACTTATAGGAAATCTTAGAATGCATTTTTATAAACCAATTCAAGTAGTTTTGTAGTATGTTTGAACAATGAACTTGGATTCTTTGAGAAATTAATACAAATTTTACATTCATGGTAAAGTCTTGTAATGGGTTGTAATATGAATTCGAAAATGCACGCTAGTTCAAAGCACAAAATTTAATGAGCACAAGCATAAACATGAAGTTTCTGCATGAAAAAATAACATTTGGATCTCCTTTTGATTTGAAGAGTTTCCTTATATCATGCATTTGGAAGATATAGAATGCATTATTATTAGGGTTCACAAACTTTGCACATTGTGTAAAAAAATATTAGCAGAATTTGAGTAGTTTTACACAACAACAAATTTTAAAACTGAAATTAAAAATATGGAAATGTAAGAAGGTGGGGAATGAAAAAATACACATTCTCAAATTTCAATCAATTGGTCAATGAAAAAACCATGGGCATGCATTTAGTAAAACAAGGCATTTTTTTGTCACTTTCAATGAAATATGCAAAAGTTGTTGACTGGTAGAATATATGCAAACAAAATGAGGTGAACTTGGGAATTTTGATATATGGATTTTATCAACAACATAGAAATCTACAAACTTCAACTATCCCTTTCTATGAACAAAACTTATACCAACATTGGTGTGCATTTTTCAAAACCCATTCACATAGTTTTGTAGCATGTTTGAACAATGAACTTGGATTTTTTGAAAAAATAGTACAAATAATACATTCTTGGTAAAGTTTGGTAATGGGTTGTAATATCAATTTGAAAATTTATAGCAAGTGAAAGCACAAAAGAAAATGAGCACAAGCATAAATATGAAATTTCTAAATTAAAAGAGGGCCTTTGGCTGTCCTTTTGATTTGGGAGTTTCTAAAGTTTATTGTTGTGGGATCTACATACCCATGCATAGGATCTACAAATATATTGAGGCTTGAGACAATTGGTCCTTGGCTCAATAAAGTTGAAAATATTGTTTTTGAAGGTCTTTACTATCATTTTTTTGCAAGAACAAACTATGTGTTTGAATTGTCAGAGAGTAGTTTTCGAGGCATGTTGCATGCATTTGGAGATCAATCAAGGAAGTCTAAGACATAGGTTTTATGCATGGCATGGAGAATCACGGAAAATGATGAGGTTTCGATTAAATCATGCATGAGGAAGATTTGATATGCATTTTTGTTAGGCTTCACAATTTTGCACATTGTGTAAAATTAATATACCAAATTTTGAGTAGTTTTACACAACAAATTTGAAGACTCAAATTGAAAATATGGAAATGTAGGAATGTGGAGAATAAAAATATACACATTCTTAAATTTGTCTCAATCAATTTATTTAATAAATAAACCGTGGGCATGCATTTTATTGAAGCACGGCAATTTTCGTCAATTTTAGTGAAAAATAGAAAAGTTGTTAACTTGGTAGATTTAATGCCAACAAAATGAGGTGAATTTGGGGATTCTTATATATGTCTTTTGTCAAAACCCTTAAAATATATTGATACTAGGTATCAATTTCTGTAGAGGAAACTTATACGAACCTTGGTGTGCATTTTTATAAACCCATTCATGTAGTTTGTAGCTTGTTTGAATAATGCACTTGAATTTTTTGAGAAATTAATACAAATTTGACATTCTTGGTAAAGTTTTGTAATGGGTAGTAATTTCAATTTGAACATTTAGGCTATTTGAAAGCACAAGAGGTAATGAGCAAAAGCATAAACATGAAGTTCTAAATGAACAAAGGACATTTGCCTATCCTTTTTATTTGGGTTTTTATAGAGTTTATTGTTTGTGTGATCTATAGACCCATGCTTAGATTTGAAAATTTAATGAGGCCTAAGAGAATCGGCCATTGACTCAAAAGAGTGGAGAATATTTTTGTTGAAAGTCTTTGTTGTAATGTTTTTGTGATAACAAATTATGTGTGTTAATTATTTATTTAAATTATTGCATTTACAATTTTGTGGTTTATATTAAGTTCTCTCACTATATGACTTTGATCTAGAAACCCATGGGAATTGTATCACATATTTTTTTTAAATATATTGACCTTTAAGATATAATCCTACCAACCACCATTTTTTCAAAGATTTTTCATTTTGCAATAAATGGCAACCAGCTGCTACTAAACTGCATGGAAAGTTATACATATAATATCAAATGATGGCCTAGAAGTTAATATTTATTCCTCATGAAATACCACATTATTCTATATGGATATAATTCATGTCAATCTTAAAAAGTTTTTAAATTTAAGTGTCGACTTCACTTCCCAAAATAGGGTAGATGCAAACCAAAATTCACAAATATGCACTTCTATGGCCAAAAAACTTTCTAAAAGTTTATGGATCCTTATTAGACCATTATACTTATTTATCCATGTTGTATAGCTGATTAAGCCATGGATTCTCCCACATTGTCATTCATGTATTATTTGGCACCTCAACATGCACCAATAGTTGTGTCCAAACTAATATAAATGTGTTGCATATCATGAGTCATCATTTCCATGTGTCCAAGATAATATAGAGGTGTGGAATATCGTGAGTCATTATGATGTTGGATCCTGATTTTTGTTGTTTTGTATTTAAAATATATCTATTGTGATGATTTTGAAGTATATATGTTATGTTGTAATTTATTATACTAAGGGATTGTTGAAACAACACTATACTATTTTCATTATCAAAACTTTGGAATGCCATATGTTTGAAGTATGTAGGTATAGCTTTTTTTTGGTAAAAATACATTGACAATGTATAATGAATGAAAAATGTAGAAAGCATTTTTGTAATTAATTGTTTTATGCCAACATAGGGCCATACCTATTGACTATGTAACATGCTCACAAGCACATGAAGACAATTTTTTCATTCTACTGGAAAAAATTGGACTTTTTTCCTTGGAAAAAAAAGTATAAACAACCATTGATAACCCAAATTATTTTAATTTAAATGCTTTATGTCCTATAACGATGAAATAAAGTACAAGGTTGTTAAGTTTTTGTTTTTGGAATGTCTTGCACTATGTTTTAAGTGTAAATCATGTCAGGACATGTTTTGTTGATTCTAGAATGTTGTAATAGGTAGTTTTATGATAGTTTGAATACATTATAAAAGTATCTTTTAAACATCCCATGGGATGCAAAATATATATTTTCATTTCAAACATCCATATTTCAAGTATAAAGAATTTTTTCTTGGAAAAAAAACATTTATAACACAACTTTAATAAACCAAGACATAAATAATTGAATATAAAAAATAAAATATTCATATATATTAAATAATGTAATTCACCATATAGATTACCCAAATATAATATAAATATATTAATGAAAAGTATAATGTTTACAACTCCAAATGGGGTACACCAGTCCTCATCACTAGTCCATAACAATGATAGATGGGATCTCATCAGTGTGAATCCGACGAAAAGAGAACTTGCACATGAAATTGTACGCTATTATACAAACAATGAAATATAAATGGTGATCTCACTCTCCATTTACCATAAGGTTGAGTCTGGTCACTTGATCGTGAAGTTTGATTATATTTATCAAGAAAGGTTGGCCATGTATAAAAAAAAAATTTCATTAATATCCTCATAGCCTGTTATGTTGCACTATAGTGAATTATTCTTCTTTACAATCCTTGGAGGTACGAAATACATTACAATTGGTTCAAAAGTAACCATGAAACTTCGATCTGAACAAAGAATTTCAATATAAGATTCACTACATATCATGTTCAGAGACCTTATGTGATTAAAAATCTTGTAGGAAAGAAAATGAATATTGTGGTGATATACACGATGCGGCTGCAATAAAACAAGATATGATGGCAATGCATTGTGTGTTTTATATTCTGTACAAGTATCTAACAGTCACAAATTCATCATCACCTTTTATTACAAGAAGTTGTAACGTGTTGTGATTATCGTTATTTATAGCAATAAAAATAAAAAAAATAAAGATTGCCCCATTCGAGTGGCCATTCCCTGCCATTTTATAGAGCTCACAGTAAAGAAAACATCAACAAAGGCCACAACAAAACGGAATATAACATTAGATACTTTAAAGAATTTTTCTAATATGAGTTCAAAAATATATATATTAAAAGATACACATGTATGCCCACCATCAATGATTTTAGTTTGTTGAAAATTGTAGCTTAGATAGGAACTCCCGCACACTTTTAATGTCAAACGTGTTAGAAGTTGTTTGAATCAATTCTATTTTGTAATTATTTTAGTAATAAAGTGAAAGTATTATATTTAGTTGTTGAAATTAATAAAGTGTATTTTTAACATGTTAGTGATTTAGACTAATCTCAACCGTACATCTCACTCGGAGATTAGGATTTTGGTACATCAAGGTTTCAACTCAAGTATAAAGGAAAATCAAGGTAGATGGATAAGACATTCATTATTCATTCAAAGATAGTTTGGTCAAGATGTGATTGAAATGGGCCTTTAACTCTAATTCAAATTCCATGTCATCATGTGTTAGCCAATGAAATTTCTTTAAATTTGAAATACCATATAGGTCTTAAACACATTTTTAATATAAATTTGGGGATAGGTATCATAAAAAAAACTCTTTTTTGTTTGTATTTTCAACATATCTCCCTGTGTTTTTACTCAAATTTCGATCGGGAGAGCTCGTTGGACGCGGAATTAAATTCTGTGTCCAACGAGTACCCACTCGGCATACTTTTGGCAAACCCCGCTACCCCAAAAACAAGAAATACCTGAAAATACATCATCATCACATTTGTTTCAGGTATTTCTTGTTTTTGGGGCAGTGGGGTCTGTCAAAAGTATGTCGAGTGGGTACTCGTTGAATGCGGAATCCAACAAGCTCTCCTGATCAAAATTTGAGTAAAAACACTAGTAGATATGTCGAAAATACAAACAAACAAAAATAGTTTTTTCTTTTCTTCCTCCAAAATTAATAAATATTATTTTATTCATTTTTTTAGGAGGCCCATTTTGAGTTGAAATTTCCTCTAATGGAGAAGTGTGAAGGTCCATTCAAGATAGATCCATACAATTGTATTGATTGGTATGAATAGATCCATACAACCGTACAGAAATGTCTATACAATTATATAGAGGACCTGAGCAGCAGGAAACAAATAGCAAATTGTTTCTCAGTTTTGGGAAACCAATTTTATTAAGTAAGTGTGCAGATTTGTTATGTTTGAGTGTATTATATAGTTGTTAGTTTGACCAACTATGGATTTTTCCTTGTAAGTTTTGAATTATTAATGAAATGTTTATTTGAAGGAGTAAATTATCTGTGTATTGAGTTATGATTCTGATGTTTACTTTCCAACTATATGTGCAATTATTGTTATGTGAAAGACTTTATTTTTCATAATTAAATGACAACTAGTGTTTAGTTGAGAACATAAGGATAGTAGAGACCTAGGGGTTGGGAAAATTTTAATATGGTATTAAAGGTTCTTTGATTAAGAGGATTCGAAGAGATTATAGTTGTAGATCAAATGCCAAGAAAAAAACCCAACAATAAGAGGGTTTCAGAGGTAGTACTTAACATAGTTATCCTTTTTGTTTGAAAATCAAAGATCACGTCACCTAGCCTCAAGTTTGATAAAATATTGGATGGTTCCTCAAATTTCCTATCATGGGAAGTCGGGGTAACTCCTCTATTAGAAGAGCATTATCTCTATGATATCATCAAGGATGTAGTGGCTTTGCCATCATATCCATAGAATTTGGAAACTCATAAGAATAAAGAAGTGAAGGCCAAGTGGATGATCATGGATGCTATAAAGGATAATATAATCCCTTATATATATGAGAAGAAGGCAACAAAGGAGTTGTTTGATTCCATGGTTATCCTTTACCAGAGTGAGAATATAAAGATGAAGATGATATTGCACAACAAACTCATGTATGTCGAGATGATCGAATACAACACCATCACCAATTACATGATGAAGGACACGCATATTTGTGATCAACTTGTAATAGTTGGGAAAAAGTTGAAGACAAAGAGATAGTGATCTTAGTGCTAAATAGGTTCACATATTAGTGGGAATCATTTTTCCAAGGTGTGTGTGTTGAAGAGAATATTCCCTCCTAGGAATACTAATGGATGACTGTATCCAAGAGGAGACTTGGATGGATTAAAAGGGAAATGATCGAGTAGGTGATAGTGCGAATCCCCTAATTGGTCAAACAAAGAAGGGAAAGGTAAAGGAACCAACAAGGGTAAGGTAAAGAGTGGTCATGCTCATAGTAAGGGAATAAGGACTTGAGTAAAATCAAGTGATTCATATGTCATAAACACAACCATTATGTATTACAGTGTCTAGAGAGAAATAAGGGTAAAGGGAAGTAGAAGTAGCATCAGGTATAAACCTTAGTTGAAACTTAGATGAACAAGTTCACCTCCAAGTTCAAGAAGGATTTCTCAATGGTATCTTTCCTTTCTTCCAACACAGTTCTAAATAATTCTTGGTATGTGGATAGTGGAGCATCTAGGCATATGACAACAGCCTGAGAGTTGCTTTCAAGTCTAAAGGAGCATATCTCAAGGGTTTAGGTTGAGATTGGTGATGATGCCAATTATCCAGTAGTATGATTTGGTACCATCCCTTCCCAACTCTAGTCAGGTAACTCTTTAGACTTTGATTATGTGTTCTTTGTTCCAGTTATTGGGAAGAATTTTATTTCAGTTTCAGTCATGGAAGATAAGGGGTATGTAGTAGAGTTTAAGAACCAACAAGTACCTATAATATTGAAGGAGTCAATCCCAAGATCAACTAAAGTTCTCAGCGTTAGGGAATACCATTTATACGGGTTCTAGGGTTATGTTGTTCAATCCCTAGTGCATAGAATAGATAACTTGTGCTAGTTATGGAATAAGAGGATGGGGCACCTGCATAATGGTGTGTTTCCTATTCTAAGAAATATAGTCACAAGTCTTCTAGAGTTCAACATTGAGCAACAGGGTGTATGTAGAGGGTGTGTGCTAAGCATTCCAAGGCTACATTCCCCAGAAATGAGTATATATCTAAGGAGATTCTAGACCTAATGTATTTGTATATGTGAACCAATGACGGTAATATCAATCATAGGAAACATGTACTATGTTCCTTCATTGATTACTTCTTTTACAAAACTTGAATCTACTTCATAAAGACAAAGTGTGAGGTCTTCATAGTTTTAGGAGTTTAAATCTCTATTGGAGTACCAAACATTGAAGAAGATCAATTTTTTTATATCTAATAATAGGGGTGAGTATGCCTCCAATGATTTCAAGAATTTCTTCAAGGAAATGGGAATCAAGAGGGAGTTTGCTAGTTCCAAACAACCCACAACGGAATGGGGTTGCAAAGATAAAGAACATATTCATAATAGGGACTACTAAGGCCATAATACATTACCACGATTTGTTGATGCTTCTATAGTTAGAAGCATATGATGTAGAATTCTAAATTCAAGGCAGTTGTCCTCACAAGATTTCGAAGCAAAAGACACTAGAGGAGGAATTCACTAATGTGAAGCCATATTTGATCCATTTATTCATATTTTATTGTTTAGTTTATATCCATATAATAGTCAAGAAGAGGAGAAATTTGGATCCCTTCAGCATGAAGGGTTCATTTTTTTCATATAATGAGACTTAAAAGGACTACAAGATCTATATTCTAGGGAAGAGGAGGACAATTATAAGCAAGGATGTAAATTTTGAAGAATAATTTTCATCCAAGAGGTATCATGAGCCTTTGGTGACAGAGGATGAGGAGTGGGAAGCTCTAAAGGATGAGATAGGGTCACTGACAAATTCTAGTTTGGGGAGAATACTTTAGGTGCATAATAGGAGGCACCAGATCCTACCAATTCTAGCAGGAGACCTTGATGGTTCACAAAAATAAATGGATGATCATGAGCATGTTTATTCTCCTAAGATTTCATCCATGAAGATCATAGATCTGAAGAAGTTTCCCAATTACATGGAATTAAAGAGCAAAATCATAGATTTAATCCTTCTAGTTTTCAGGAGGGAGAATACCTGTAAGTTTGGAGGTATGGTATGCTGGAGGAGTAAACCTCAATAATGAAGAATGATGTAAGGGAAATTGTACCTAGATTGAGAAATCAAGCATGTGAAAAATGTCAACATAGAGAAGTACAAAGTGAGATTTGTGGTGAGAGGATTCTCTAAGAAAGAGAGAGAAGACTACAAAGAGACTTTTTCTCTAATTGATAGGTACACTTCCATTACAATAGTGATGTATTTAGTCTCCATTATGGGATGGAGGATACATCAAATGGATGTGAATACAACTTTCCTCTATGGGATATTTGAGGAAGAAGAGTACATAAAGCAGCCTGAGGGATTTGAGGTCAGTGGGAAGGAATCCCATGTGTGCAAGTTGAAAAGGGCCTTGTATGGACTTAATCAAGGACTATCAGCATGGTATTATAGCATCGAGGGATAATTACAAAGTATGTCTTCACAAAAAGTGAAGCAGATCCTAACTTATATTTCATATTTGTTGACGTGTATATGCTTGTTTTGGTGTTGCATGTAAAGACCTATTCTTTACAGGTTCATAACATCTCATCATAGGATGCAAGGTAGATACAGATTTTGAGATTGAGATTAAATAAATTGGAATGATGCACTAATTATTGGGTTTGGAGGTTTGGAAAAAGACTAGGGGAGATTTTCCTTGGACAGGATAAGTATGTAGTCGATATTTTGAAGAGATTGTGGATGGATGACTACAAAACTATGGCCACACCTATGATCACTAATTTAAAGAAGATAATATATTTGTATGAATATATGGTAGATCCCACATTGTAGAATCATTTGATAAGTTCCTTGATGTATCTAGTCAACACTAGGCCAGATTGTGGGAATATAATAAACCCACTTCATAACTTAGGATAAAATATTTTAATCATTTTTTATTAAATTCCTACCTACTAGCCTAGATAGTTGGCATCCACTTGCACCACATGGCCAACACTAGCCATATATACCCCAGGAGCACTTTAATCCTGATTTTGGTTTGATCCTGTCCACTTTATTGACTGCCAGAATTAGTGACTATGCCTTCCTGCATATTCTGTCTTTATTTGTCTTTATTCCAGCATTTATGTGGATAAGGTAAATATAGTCAACTAGAAAATTGCTATCTTTTGTTTCCAACCCATCCTCCATTATTCTCTCTCCATATTCTAAGATTAGCATGTTTCTTCATCATCCAGGACAACGCACTCATGCTTTAGCTAATTCATGAGGTCCTTGACTGATTTGGGAACTCCTTTAGCTACCTATGGGGGTTTATCATATTTGGTAAGTCTGATTTATGAGCTAGCATGAGTTGTCTTCCACCAACTCAATTTTCCTTTATAAGGATGTATTACTATTGTAATAATCAATAAATCAAGTCATTGGTTCAATCAATTCATTATTGTTTCATCATCTATTCAGTTGATAAATAATACTTAGAAATATATTGGATCACTTCTCTTGTATCCAGTCTCTTATTCTTCTCTCTATTCTTCTTGTGCATGCTTGTGAGAGTTATATTAGTAGCAAGATCTACCTCATGTGTTTCTTCTTTGCGTCAAGGCTCTTTTTCTAATGGTATCAGAGCTGCAATTTCTACATGGTATCAGAGCCAGGTTGCACAACCTATCAAGATCTACATAGTGTATGAGTGCAAGGTTGCTTCAAGTTCAATAGAGTTGAGGAGGTATTTGTTCTCTCTATCAGAGTGCATACTATCTCCTAATCCTATCTGAAGAAGAGATTGTTATTAAGCTTACAATATTTTCTCCTAATTTTATTTGTGCAGGTTGCAGAGAGTGTCTTCTTGAGCGCATCAACATGTTGGTATGGATTCTTCTTTAGCTATGATCATAATTCCCTTTAACTATAATGAATGGAAAGACAAAACTGGCATTCTATTATGCAATAAGGGACTCTATAGAGTTTCTATGGCTTCAGAAAATGAACCAAATTCTATTGTTGAGAAAGTTAAGTGGCATAATAGATTGGATGAAGCCTATGGATTGCTTTACCTCTCTATTTCCCTTAATCTACTCTTTCATCTAGATAGTTTGACCACTCCAAACCAAGTATGGACCAAACTTGCGTCTCTCTTTGGATTTTAAGATGAGATAAGAACGCATCAATTAGAGAATGAGTTATTCTCATTTAGTCCAAGCGGTTTCTATTCTAATGAGGGTTTATTAACAAAAATCAAGTCACTTATTCTATTTCTCCATAAATGTGGGATTCAAAAAGGAAGATCAATTGAGACTTTCCATTCTATCAAAATTGGGTCCTGAATATTCAGTTTTTCTCTCTACTTTTCATGCTACTAGGCTTGTTATTTCTAATTGGAAAATGCCTTCTTTGAGAACATTATTTGATTCACTAACAAAGGAGCAAGATAGATTGATCCAGATGGGTGCTCTTATATCTTCCAAGGGAAAGTATCATGCTCTCATATTTCAAGGAATCAAGAATATCAAATCCAAAGAGAAGCAAATTGTGAAAGAGAAGAAGCCAAAGTCAAATATTGAAGATGCCAGTTCAAAGCCTGTTGTTTGAAGGTTCAATGAAGAAAGTTAAGAACAAAGGAAGTATATCCAAGTGTTATTATTGCAGAAATGGATTTCATCCTGAGAATAAATGTTTCAAGAAGAATATGGACATCATGTCTCAGCTTCTTGAGAAGCACAACATCGAAGTTCTAGATGAGCTAGAGAATCATGTTGATTCTTCATAACACTGTCATAGTGCGTAGTTCCAAGGTGATATAAACTATGCCTTGAGTGCTAAAGTTAAATAATTTCCTCATATATTTGATATAGATTTACCTTCTGATATATCCGAATCAGAAATATCAGTTTCTTTCTTTGATAATCCACTTACTAGTCTTCTAGATTCATCTCCCAATGATTGTGATTTTTCACTAGGTCCTGACTTGTCTTTAAGCAGCTCTTCCTCACTCCATAATTCTGATTTATAAGCATGTTTTCAGTCTGATATGCATGTCATGACATCATCCATACCACCATCTATACCATATACCATACCTATGAATACCCCTCACACTATACAAACCCCAAGTTCACTAGTTGATTCCTCATTGGTTTCTTATGCAATGTTACTTATATCAAATGGTTTCAAGTATTGCATATTTTTCATTGGTTGGTTATATATGATCTTATTCATCATTGGACTTATCTTACACGTGTTTGGATCCACACAGATAGATCTGTATATTCATACATACATATTTGTATATAGTCATACGAAACAAATCCATGCAATCATATGGACAACTTATATAGTAGGAAGCAAACAGTTTTTTTTCAATTTTGGCAAGTAATTTTCCTCTGTAAGCATTAAAATTTATTACTTTTGAGAATACCATACAACTATTAGTTTGATAGTATGTGGAGGTTTCCTTATAATATTAGAATCATTTATGAAAGGTTTATTTGAAGGAGTAAATTATATGTGTATTGAGTTTTGTTTCTAGCATTTACTTTCCAACTATGTGTGTGATTGATTCTATGTGAAAGAATTTAATCTATGCAATTAAATACCAACTTGTGTTTAGCTGAGAACATAAGGACAGTATTCACCTAACTTTTGGAAAAAAAATTAACACAATTGGTATAAACAAACCTTGTTTTGTATAAAACACCTCATGTGGCTGCAAATTCACACTTTCAAGAAGATGGTGTACTCTAACAATAATATCCACATGATTTTCAAATGTTATTACCCAATTGGATGTTCCACTAATGGAATCTTCTACTAAACAATCCAACACTTCTACATGATATGGCATTTTCAATACGCATGTTTAGACATACTAGACAAGTTTTCATAATAAATATGGACATACATTCCTACCATTATGGTAAAATAAAATGGATTTTTGTTGCACATCAAAATCCCATCTAATTTAATATATTTATTTCTATCAATATTCACAAAACAACCATTTCTCAATAAGGGAGTCACATCTAAACAAGATCCCATATAAATCCTTTGCTTGATGACTGCAATTGGATTTTTATGACATTTATCTAACCCACTTGAAGATAACTCTAATTTTAGTTTAGAGAGTGAAGGATGGTGCAACATAAGCATGCCACTTTCATTTCCATATACCATTTTAATAGGTAGAACATCATCCACAGTATGTTCCCACATGTCATTGGTACCAACAATGTAAATAATTGGATCATTACCACTAGGATTAAACAATGTCAACTCTAGGTTTCCCTTACAGGACTCATCTATAACTTTGTGTAAATGATGTCTTATAAACCATTTTCTCCTTTAAGAAGAGATTGTATAAAATTTTGGAGCATTTACCCTAACACACTACATAGTTGAACGCCATTTGATTCGATCAAGTATTTCTCTATCTAAACATCATTATTGCTAGATGAATCATCATCACTCCAACAATATTTTTTAGCAATTCTGGATAATTACCATGACGTTCATCTTTGCATAGATAATTTTTGCTTCATTTGTAGTTTCATTTCTCATTTATCATCCTTTTTAGCTAGTATTCAGAAATATTCTTCCACAACTTGCGGAAGCAACAACTTTTGTTCTTCATGGCGTGGCAATGGATTAGGGTTTGTATTGAATATGATTGAATTTATAAAAATTAAAAGTCTACAATCATGACAGGATGCCCAAATGGCCTACATAATTTACACATGAGATCTCTAAATTGGAAAAAAACAGTGAAAAACATAATGTATTTCTATAAACATAATATAAATACTACATAATAACTAACCTTTAGTAAGAACCTTTGATTTCTTTTCTCCTTCTAAACAAGGTTTTAGATTCGCATCTAGAATAAAATTGATGCCGCAAACAAATTTATGCATCAAATAGTTCAAGGTCAAATTGATTCAATGTGCATATACGTATATAATAAATAACTTTATAGCCTTCTTATAATAAAAATGCACAACAAAAATTATAAAAGCAAAGTAACAAGTCTTATAAGAATATAAAATGAAAAAATAGGGACTCTTGACACTTACATCAATTAAACTTCAAGAAACTTGGATAAAGGTCATTATGAACCATTTTAGATTATATAATGAAAACTACGGTCTTTCGGGTACACTAAACAACAAAGTATTTGTATCTTTCTCCATTAAGCAACTATTTCCTCCATTTAGCTTCCATATTAGTAAAAAACAACAGATATCTAGAACATTTCATATAAATGCTCCTTTAAAATCTTAGAAAAACATCGAGCTTGTTATCACTTTTAATCTTGTAATTATTTTACACAATAGCATGAATGTTTGTCCTATAAGAAATTTAGTATATCATGTACCTCCAATAAATGGAAACCAAACAAAAATGCAATCAAGTATAAAACAAAATGCATCTTCCAAAATATATAGCCTTTAGCACAAAAAGTTACATCAAATAATCTTACCAATGGATCACCATCATTTTTCTTCAAAAGATTTCCATGCTATCTAATTTGGTTTGATCATAAATCACATTCGATGTGATTTATGATCAATGGATTTTTTATGTAATACATATCACCCTGAGATTTTTTTAAATGTTTTTCTCACAATCTTCATGGTGTTCACTCAAGCAAGGCATTGGACTCCTTTATTTTCATGGGGTTTTCTTTGTTAGATTCATTCAATAAGAAAATATGACCTCATCTATTGATAGAGTTCTCTTTCAAATTTCATTCAAAAAGGGCATAGGACCTGATTTGATAACATATTTTTGGTGAATTCAATTTCATTCAAGAAGGGCATAGGACCTAATTTGATAACATCTTTTTGGTGAACTCAAGAGGAGGAAAAATGAGAGATTTTCCCATGATTACCCGCTTTCATGAAAATTTCTATCGTGTGAGTTAATACCGCATCATTTCGCATGCAATACTATTAAACCCGCATTATTTCTCATTCAATCAAAAAATATTTCCGGGAAAAATAGGGATTTACCTTATTAAGTGTTTAACCATGCCAATTATGTCTTGATGTAGTAAAATGAAAGAACTATGATTTGCGTATGCAGAATCACAGCCTTATCAATCCGAAGTGACTTAGGTTCCAATAATAACAATTTAACTGATTTTAATATGTTTTTTAAATGTCTTTGTGTATTATTTTAAAACGTAAATTAACAATCAGATTTTTGCAAGAGGTGTGGCTGCTAGAATAGCTCAGCTGGTTAGAGCGTGTGGCTGTTAACCACAGAGTTGGGATGTTGAGCATTGTCTTTTGGCCATATACCAGTTCGTTTCAGTTCGTTTTAGGTTGCAGGAAATAGGAAGGTATTCCATGATTAGTTTAATGAGTTCTGTTTCGCTTTAGGTTGCAGGAAATAGTAAAGGTGTTCCATGAGTTTAATGAGTTCTATTCCTCCATTTTCATGAGTTCTATTCCTCCATTTTCATGAACCAGGGGTTTATTAATTTATCACTATGATCACAATCTCTTTAAGCATAATACCCTCCTAAGAATGATCAATCACAGGGCTTAAACACACATAAAGAAATCAAAAAATGGCATAAGCATTTGCGTATTTTGAAATGGAAATGGAGTTGGTTATTATACAAACTAGAAGCCACATTTCAATTCAGCAATGTATGGATGAATACAAACAAGTTTCATAAAAACATGAAGCCACGTTTGAAAAGTGTTTCAATTCTAGGAACTCTGAAATTCTCCTTTCTCACTTTGATAGGCTTTTTCCTTCACCATGAACAACATTCCTATCAAATTGCTAAGGCCTTCCGAACAAATTGTTGCAAGCATTCATGCATCACATTATAAATAACCTCATCTCATCATAGTAATTCCCAATCTAAAAACCAATAAGACATTGCTCTAACATTGTTTTTGGATGTCCTTTTTGCAGCTATGCATTTCAAATTTAGCTTCTTAATTACTTTACTATAAACACTATCAACAATCAAAGAAAAACATGATTTACCTCCTCCTTTACAAATGGTTTTGAAGATGGTCTTCTCTTATGAGAATCTCGGTCTTTCATGCATCTTTGGTTTCAACAAAACTCTCAAAAACAAGAAATTATCGTGTTCTTGATGAACTTCAACACTTCATTTTCCATCATTAATTGTATTTCTTGATTCACAAAGAGTTTTAGCTTCTGATCTTCTTCCTTCATTCACAATCCCCAGACATTTGCTTGCTTTATTTGCTTGTGCATTACACTTAAAACATGTGCCCTTGAATCTTCCTCTACCACAACCATATCCATATCCTTTGTTGGAATCATAACAACCACTAAAATTCTAATTTCCAGAAATTCGGTTAACCTCTTCTTATCTTTTTCCACTAGATTGTTCCGTACTTCTTCTTGGACAATTTCTTTAAAACGCTTAAGGCCAATTAGTAAGACTCCAACATTGATCAAACATTCATCAAACTATTTCATTGTGTATATTAAATCTCAAACTATTTCAAACCACCATTATAAAAGACTCCAACATTCATCAAATTACTTCATTGTGTATATTAAATCTCAAACCACCATTTACACTCCAACATTGATCAAACATTCATCAAATTACTTCATTGTGTATATTAAATCTCAAACCACCATTAACAGTGTATATTAAATCTCAAACCACTATTAACATTTGCAACGGATTCAACACTCAATTATACTTTTCCATGATAAAACTGACTACTCTTTAAAAATCCTTCCTCTTTGTCTAAGATTAAAAGGTAAAAATTTTCCTCCAGTTTTGATTTTTTATTTAAATTTGTTGAGATGGTTATGTAATTTTCCCTACAATCTGATCCTATCTCTGAATTTTCTCCTTTCCATTTAGTTGTCTTTATAATTTTCAATATCCCAACATAACTTATGGGAAAGACCTGTTAATTTCGTGCAAACAAATCTGACTCTTTTGGGATATCCAGTTTGTTCAAATCTGATCCAATAGATTAGTTCTTTTGGATTTAGTTTTCCTAAATATGCAATTTGTCCAACTTTAGTCTTCTTTCTAAATTTGTAATTGTTTGAATTATTCTTTTCTCTAGTGCAAGTGCAAGCCAAAGGTCTAGCGTGAAATCTCGTCCTCTTTTCATTACTTTCTTTATTTAGGTTTTGTAACCATTCCTCTTTGTTATGCAGTTTCTATATAATCCAATCTTGTTGTCAAAATTTATAGCAACTCTATAAGATTATCTCCAATTTCTGCTTTTCATGGTCTTCGGTGGCTTCTTCTAAAAGGAATTTCTTTCACTTCGTCTCTTTACCATTCTCTATCACAAAATTTATTCTCTTTGCAAATTCTCTTTATCATCTCCCAGTTCTACAATCTTTCTGCAAAACTCTCTTCCACAGCCAATCAACAAGGAAAACACAACCAAAATTGAATTAAAAGAACAACAAAAATAGGAGACTCTGGCAATTAACTGCCAGTTAACCGCCAGAGTCCAAGGTTGGAGGTTAAAGGACGGTATTCCATGAGTTTGTCAAATGGAGTAGACTTTTATAAAATAGAAGCCACCTTCCAGTTCAGATCAATTCTGGATGTGTGAAAGAATACAGACGACGTATAGGTTATTAAAAATAGAAGCCACATCTGATTCAAATATCAGAGCCAGGTTTCGATCCTGGGACCTGTGGGTTATGGGCCCACCACGCTTCCGCTGCGCCACTCTGATGGCAGACCGAAAAATTAATACACGATTTTTTGATAACTATATAGCATTAATGAAAGAATAATCCTGGACTGTGTTTGAATATGTAAATAGTTGTGTGTGTTTAAGCATCTCCGTTGTCGTCTAGTCCGGTTAGGATACCTGGTTTTCACCCAGGCGACCCGGGTTCAAATCCCGGCAACGGAAAGTACCTTTGTTTTCTTTATTTCCCATTCACCGCACCGCAGATTTGGACTCGGATGAGCTGGGAATTTTGCAGCCATCGTTTACTCATTATACCACTTTGACTTTGAATTCATAACCAAACAAATTTATAATGTTTTATTAATTTTGATGTAGATACCCCATGTCCTTGGCATCCATAGCATACAAGGTGGGGAATAGGGAAGACCTTGGTGAATTAACCTAAATATAGCATACAAGGTGGGGAATAGGGAAGACCTTGGTGAATTAACCTAAATATACCGCAGATTTGGACTCGGATGAGCTGGGAATTTTGCAGCCATCGTTTACTCATTATACCACTTTGACTTTGAATTCATAACCAAACAAATTTATAATGTTTTATTAATTTTGATGTAGATACCCCATGTCCTTGGCATCCATAGCATACAAGGTGGGGAATAGGGAAGACCTTGGTGAATTAACCTAAATATACCGCAGATTTGGACTCGGATGAGCTGGGAATTTTGCAGCCATCGTTTACTCATTATACCACTTTGACTTTGAATTCATAACCAAACAAATTTATAATGTTTTATTAATTTTGATGTAGATACCCCATGTCCTTGGCATCCATAGCATACAAGGTGGGGAATAGGGAAGACCTTGGTGAATTAACCTAAATATACCAATTCCCTCATTAGGACATATTAATGTATAAACATATTGTCACTTCTATAAACAAAGTTTAAACCAAATTTAAAAATGAATGACAAAAACCATGGCTAAGATGAAGAGCCTCTAAAATATGTAGCATGTCTCTTTAGAGTATATCTTGTTGAATAAGTCATTTATACCTAAGCAAAAGAGTATATAGTGTTGAATAAGTCATCTAGACCTAAGCAAAAGAGTATATCTCGTTGAATAAGTCATCTAGGCCCAAGCATGGAGACCACTCCATTCCTTCCCATGAATTGATTACATTGTCCAAATAAAGTGGCTTCATATGAAATGTAATATTTGTTCCATAAGTAATATATGACTTTTATGTAAAGATAGCGATTTTGACAATATGAAAAATATTGATAAGCTCATAGGCCTCCATTGGTAATGAATTTTAGGGCACCATATTTGGGATAAACTTAATCAAACATTTTTCACTATGTTCCCTAAATAATTGTTTATGGACAGCTTCCTCATCCTATAGTGATTCAAGTCCAACAATATCATATGTGGTCTTATAAAATCCACATGCAAATTCATCAAGTTTTATAGATTCATCATCAACCACTTTCATTAGAGTAACTAAGAATGGATTCAAGGTCAACTCCTTATCACACAACCTCTCTGGTTAAGGTGATAAGAAACACAAGATATTATACAAGCATGTTTGACATCAACACCCTATGCTCATTAGTCATCCCCTATGATTGAATTCTTTCTCAATTTCTTCTATGTAAGTGATGTGTCCTCCAATCATTTTGAGAATCACATTCGTTTTTGCATCTTTTGTAGAGGCCAAAATTATGAGAAGTTCATCATATGGGTTGAACTAAAGCTTATAGTTTAGTTTCTCCAATTCATCCTTGATGTTTGCACTTGAAGGCTACACTATGTGTCTCATAGCAATGCAATAATGTTGACTAGATTGATGGAACCTCCCTTCCAAAATCCAATCCTCACTCCTCTATCTCTACAATACATTCCATATACTTTTGATGGAGTTCATGCATTTAGGGAGTTGTAAGAGTGATACATTGAGATAAAAAGGGAGCTTATGTAGGGAAAAATTTAATGATCCTTATATTTGTAGAAATCTTGGTGAATCCTGCTAATTTTTAAAATCCCAAAGTATGAAATGTTTGGTGATTTTATTTGTAAACTCAAAATTATTAGGAATTTATGTAGTTTATACAAAAAATTCGTATTTTCTAAGCAATTTTTTTTAATCCTAATTCGATGAATTTTTTTTGGAAAAAATGGAAATTGATTCATGATCATTTTTTGAAAAGAACAAAAAAAATAAAAATTTAACCAAATGGTGAAATTTATCCCCTAAAAGTTCCTTTACTCTTGTGGATACACATTTACTTAACCCCCCTGAAATGGAAAATACAATGAGTCGATGGTGTAAGGGAGTCAGCTCTCCTAGTACCCATGAAAAAGTGATTTTATCTAAACGCATTTCCTCATCAAGCATTTTCAAAACTCTTACAAAATGATACACAAGGGGATTGAAGCTTTCAATGTCAATGGAGTTACTAGAATGGGAAGAATAAAATCCTAGAGTAGAATATTCAGATATTGAGCTTGATATTAAAAATTATCAAAAAAAAGTACTTATTGCATGTTCAATATATGTACTAAATAATATTAGAAATGATTGTATTGTTCAAACATAGAACTAATGATATAATGGCCCTACTATTTGCTAAAGTTAAAAGGAAGCATTTCCATTTAGAACACGGTTTCCTCCTTCAATTTGACATTGTGTAAGATGGGAAGGTTAAGCATATCACATGTTTTGCATGTGTATTACACAATAGTAAAAATGATGATGTTATTCAAAACATATAAATAATTATATCTGAATATTGTGAATATGAGAAGTAAGCTAGATATAGAAATGCCTTATCCCTTATTGTTGTTTATTTTTTCCCCTTTCCATCCACACTTATTTATGTTTGTGTGTAATAATGCATGCATTTAAGGGTGGCAAGGGCGAGAGGGATCATCAAGGATCTTGAAGGACACCAAGATTTAGCTTATTATCGAGGTACGGTCTAGCTACAAATAATGAATTTATGTATTTGACATCATACCAAAGTATCATACTCCCTAACGAGAGATTTCATGAATCCATAGTTACTATAGGATACTTGTCCATTATCATTTGAGCTCGTGTTTATAATAAGGAGTGCCTTGCTCTATAATCATAACTTTTATGTTTTCAATAATAATGCTTCCGGTCAAAGTTTTCCAAGGTGTATCTTTCAAGGCAAGAAACACTTTAACATTAAAGTAGAAAAAATGGAAAATAAGGGAGCATTATAACCTGAGGAATTGAGTATCCATATAATATATATTCGATTGATGTTCACCTCACTCAATGTCTTCATACCTCCTCAAACAGTCTTTTCATCATGTCTTACATAAAGAATTACATGCCCCATATATGGTTAAATATGTTCATATGTGGGGGAAATGGCTAACTAGGTTTGCAGTCCAAGCATTCACCACGAGCATGATCAAGTTTATTTTTCTCAACATAAGCATTAATTTGTGTTCTTTCCAAGTTACTTCACCCAAAAAATCGGAGTATCAACATTGGTTTGGAATACTCTTGTGGTGTCTTTTTTTCTCCTCATTGACCCTTGGAAAGAGTTGCAAAGTTAAAGGATTTTGCAACATAGTGTGTTTGATCTTGCATTAGGGTGATCTTACATATTTATGAGTAAAGGGCTTATCAATATGTTACAAACCACTTATTTATTTTTTGAAGTTTGAATATGAAGTGTAAGTAATATGGGGATAGGTGAAAGATGGTGTTACAGAAAAAATCTTCCTATGGCTTGGGGTAGACCACAACAGGCAGAGTGACACCAGAAATCAACTCTAATCTCAAATATGTCATATTAGTGTAAAATGCTAACAACAAATGATAGGTCATGTTAGTCCTATGTCTATCAACTATTTTCCCTAGGCTTATTTTTCTACCTTAGACAATTTTATTCCCTTTGATTTTCTTTTTCTCCTATGTTTGGGTTGTTTTGATTTCGTTCTAAATACCTTCTTGCATTATACAAATATGTTAGTTTATACTTAAGCTCCTAGTAGATTAATAAGTGTTTATTCATGTAATAAAATGGATGCAAGCTAACAAGCCGACAATTGGCTCTGAGTTACACCTGGAAGAGCAATGGTACTGCTCCATGTTCAAAGATCATTTCAAACTCAATGCTCTGTACCCTATCATTTCTATATGAAACGGTGATTGATCTCCAAAGAGGGTTTTTCATGTTTTCTTCGGAGATTCTATATCTAGTGTTGTGTCTGCAGCTTCGAATTCAATCATGGGCTCGGATAAAAAAACCCGTTTCATCGTTCATGTACTCATAATGAACCCACAAATGATGTTGAATGGATGAATAAACTTCCATTAGTTGTTACAAATTTGAAAGAGGCAGCCTGGTATATCTTGTGTGAGAAAATTGGGGATTATCAGATAGAGGTTACAAAGTCTTTCTACCAGAATTTTAAGGACTCGATGGTGAACGTTGGTGGGCTCAAAGTATTCAAGATTACACCCATTGCCTTCTAATCCAAGGTCACATTCAATCTCATCTTATACAAAATCAGCAAAGCCTGTATCAAAGTCTAGGTCATCCTCTGTGACTCCTGGATCTTTATCAGTTGAACGAAAGTTTGAAAATTTGAAAATGGGGGATGCAAAAGAGCTGCCAATGGATACCTAGATAGTGAAAATGATCCCGGAGTCAATGGGAATGCAACACTATGAGCCCAGGGTCATACAACAGTTCCTAGAACTCTGTTTCATATATGTAGTAGATGTCCTTTCATATGACCAAATCTATTTTGAACACGCAGGCAAACCCACAATTAATACCGACGATCTCATCACTGTCACCTCATGATCAAAGTTCACCATCTCCATCTGATTTCTCTGAGCAAAAGATACCATGGCATCATTGGTTGGGCATAAATATGGTGTTTTCAGATGGAGCAAGGGTGGAAAGAAAACAATATAAGCGACAAGAAGCTAGTAATGGGAGCAACAATCTGCCCAATCAGTTCGTATCGATTTCTTTGTATGTTGGAAATCTGGAGCCCAGTGTTACCGATGGCCAGGTTTACGAGCTCTTCCAGCAGATTGGCCCAGTACTCCCTGTTCACATCTACAGAGATGTCAGCACCAAGAGTTCTCTGGGATACACATATGTTAATTACAACTCTACTGAAAATGCTAACAGGGCCTTAGATCAGTTGAATTTCGCTTCTCTTAATGGAAATCCAAATTGGATAATATATTCACATCATGACCCCAGCATCTGCAAGGAATGAATCCCATGTAGGTAGTTGGTGTTGTTGGTTTTCAGAATCGTCGCCTTAATATTCCCAAGGAAATTGATCCGGAGGCTGCAAAGATTATTTTTGAATGTTGGAAGAATGATCCAAATCTACGACCTTCATTTGGACAGCTTATGGTTTCTCTCAAGTCTTTGCAGATGCTGCTTATCTCATCTCATTGAGAAACATGAGGCTTTCCCTTTTCACCACACGAATAATCTATGAGTATCCATCTACAAACAAGATGATATGCTCTGAGAAATCTTAGAGCTATTGTTTGGTCCCTAAATCTAGTCGAGGGAAAGAAATGATGCTAAAATTATGGTGTTGAGTGGTTACAATCCCTGGGGTGTCTTAAACATGAGCTATGGTTCAGTATTTGTGCAATTGAAAAATTGAATGGTATGCTTATCAATTATAAATGGGTTTATGTTGGGCCATTCATGAGAAATCAGGGGAGAGAGCAAGCAAATGGAAAAGCCAAGTTTAATAATGTTTTTGTTAAGAATTTTTTTGTTGTCCTTATGCATATATTATCTGATGCTTTCATATCTTTGTTTCTCTGTACCTATTTTTATATTATTGACTTTTATATTGTTATACATAAAACAACAAAACAATCCTTAATTTTTGAGGTGCCTGAACCGTGCTACCTTGTAGTCTAGTTAGCAAACTTTAGGATAAACATTTTTTGGCAACTATACTGGGGAGGAATCATAGAAGTTCTTCCTTGGTTCAACATTGACAGATCTGGTTTATAGGATGAACATAATCAATGAATGGTTTTATAGACTACATTTTTCACATGTTTATTTAAAGGAAAGCAATTGTGGCTCCTAAAATAGCCCGGACTAGGGAAAATCCTTCATCTCCTCTACATCCAGGAGTCCCAGATCCCGAACAGATTCTGAGAGATGCTAGGAAAAAACTGAGTTCTACCTCATCTGGAAGATTTATGTATCCTTCACCTTTAGATATACCTGATTCATCACAATTTGCTTCTCCTTCTGTTGATCCAAAACCTGAGAAAGAAAAAGAGGAACAAGACTTGTCTTTTCTTGTCACTCAAATTGATAATTTTTCAGGTCTTCACAAATCTTTATTGTCTGGAGAGGTTAAAACTGAGTTTTACATACAGGAGGTTTTTCATTAAAAACTCAATTCCACCTTACACTCCTCTCATGAGTAGGATCCCACTTCATCAACTTAAGTTCAGCGGCTCTTCTTCTTCATTAAGCCAATCTAGTCAAAAAATGGTTGCTTAGCCCCCTAATTATATGGACCGTATAGTAGCTGTAAGGTTTGCTCCATTCAATTTTTCAATCATTTCAAGCTTTCCAAATGATGTTCCTACCATGGATGAGTGGGGATATTTTCTTCCGCGATTTAGAGAGAAGGAAGAGGACAATCCGGTACATCATGTAATTAAATTTCATCAATACATGGATCAGCTAAGTTTACATCATGAATATGTATTAATGAAAATTTTCATGTACTCATTGGATGGTTGTGCTAGGAAATGGTATAAATATATTCCTGCTTCTAGTATTTCTTCTTTGAAAGACTTTCATGATTCCTTTTATTCATATTACAAGATGATTTACCCAGTTGAATGTCTTTTTGAGCATTGTTGTGAGGGATATGCATTATATATTCAAAGTTAAGTAGAAGATTCCTCTCGTAGTGAAGATGAAAGGGAGGATAATATTGAGGAAAAGGAGGAGGATTTATTGTCATATATAGCTTCTGCTAAATCTGTTTTACAGTAGGAGGATTTTCAGCAGTCAGATATTAAATTTGATGACAATAATACTTTGGATGCATTTGGCATCAATTCAAATGTTTCTTATAATGATGATTATAACACCGCAGCTAGTCCAAGTTTGTTTGAAGATCATATTGTTGGTGATAATTTTCAGAAAACTTCATCTTTGTCATTAGAGTTTTACCAAAAAGCACTAATTGTAGATGAATATGATGATGATCTTAAAATCAAGATCCATATATGTGTAATATGGCAGAATCTAATCAGTGGGTTCATGAATACATCCATTCCATTATACATGAATAATTTGGCCATCTGTATCATCTGGAAATGCATCACAATTGGGAGGACCCAGTGGCCATTTACATGGACTCGTGGTTATCAAAAAGTTTCAGATTTCTAGAATTTGGAATCAAAGTAGAATATGATTTTAAGTATGCTTTGCAAATTAAATTTCTACTTCAAATGATAAATTCTTCTTTGATTTCCATCTACCTGCAAGAAGTTGTTACAGTCGGTTGGATGCTATCATGGTTTCATTGGAAGTATGATTACACATTATTAGCTTGTGTTTACCGATTAGAAGTAAGAGTAGGCGGAAGAATAAGCTCGGCATACGAGCATGTAGATTATTTTCAGTGTGTTGGCTTGCATCAGTATTTTGTCATTTCAGAGGTGTGTGTTTAGAGTTTGAAAAAGTTGCAGAGATTTAGTAAATGACTCCATAGCCCAATGGATTAGTAGTAGTTATGAGTTCTGATTGACAAAAATTAAAAGGCACTTGGTCTACAGTTCTTGAAAAATCACAGATAAATGCCATCCTCAGATGGAGCCAGTGTTGGTTCTAGGTTTGTCAACTATCTTCCTTAGGCTTATTTTTCTACCTTAGAAAATTTTATTCCCTTTGACTTTGTTTTTCTCCTATATTTGGGTTGTTTTGATTTCGTTTTAAATATAATTTTGCATTATACAAATATGTTAGTTTAGACTTAAGCTCCTAGTAGATTAATAAGTGTTTATACATATAATAAAATGGATGCAAGCTAACAAGCCGACAGTTGGCTCTGAGTTACACCTGGAAGAGCAATGGTACTGCTCCATGTTCAAAGATCATTTTGAACTCAATGCTATGTACCCTATCAGTTCGATATGAAATGGTGATTGATCTCCAAAGATGGTTTTTCATGTTTTCTTCTAAGATTTATGTTTATAGTGTTGTGTCTACAACTTCGAATTCAATAATGGACTCGGATAAGAAACATTGTTCCAGCGGTCATGTACTTAGAATTGAACCCACAAATGTTGAATGGATGAGTAAACTTCCATTAGTTGTTGCAAAGTTGAAAGACGCGGGCTGGTATACCTTGTGTGAGAGAATTAGGGATTATCATATAGAGGTTGTGAAGTCTTTCTGCTAGAATTTTAAGGACTCAGTGGTGAACGTTGTTGAGCTCAAAGTATTCAACATTACACTCACTATCTTCTTATCCAAGGTCACATTTAGTCTCATCTTATACTAAATTGGCAAATCATGTATCAAAGTCTAGGTCATGCTCTGTGACTCCTAGATCTTTATCTTTATCAGTTGAATGAAAGTTCGAAAATTTGAAAACGGGGGATACAGAAGAGATGATGATGGATGCCAAGATAGTGAAAACGATCCTGGATTCAATGGGAGTGCAACACTATGATCCCAGGGTCGTACAACAGTTCCTAGAACTATGTTTTAGATATGTAGTAGATGTCCTTTCAGATGTGCAACTCTATTCTTAACACGCAGGAAAACCCATGATCGATACCGACGATCTCATCATTGTCACCCTGTGATTGAAGTTCACCATCTCAATCTGATTTCTCTGAGAAAAAGATGCCATGGCATCGTTGGTTGGGCATAAATATGGCGTTTTGAGATAGAGCAAGGGTGGAAAGAAAATAATAGAAGCGACAGGAAGCTGGTAATGGGAGCAACAATCTGCCCAATCAGTTCGTATCGATGTCTCTATATGTTTGAGATCTAGATCCCAGTGTTACTGATGGCCATGTTTACGATCTCTTCCAGCAGATTGACCCAATACTCTATGTTCGTATCTATAGAGATGTCAACACTAAGAGTTCTCTGAGATACGCATATGTTAATTACAACTCTACTGAAAATGCTAGCAGGGCCTTAGATCAGTTGAATTTCGCTGCTCTTGATGGAAATCCAATTTGAATAATATATTCACATCACGATCCCAGCATCTGCAAGGAATGAATCCCATGCAAGTAGTTGATACTATTGGTTTTCATAATCGTCTCCATGATATTCCCAAGGAAATTGATCTGGAGGCTGCAAATATTATTTATAAAAGCTGGAAGAATGATCCAAATCTACAACCTTCATTTGGACAGCTTATGGTTTCTCTCAAGTTTTTTCAAAGGCTGCTTATCTCACCTCAGTGAGAAACATGGCCTTGCTCTTTTCACCACATGAATAATCTATGAGTATCCATCTACAAACAAGATGATATGCTCTGATAAATCTTAGAGCTATTGTTTGGTCCCTAAATCTAGTCGAGGGAAAGAAATGATGCTGAAATTATGGTGTTGAGTGGTTACAATCCCTGGGGTGTCTTAAACATGAGCTATGGTTCAGTATTTGTGCAATTGAAAAAATGAATGGTATGCTTATCAATGAAAAACAAGTGTATGTTGGGCCATTCATGAGAAAGCAGGAGAGAGAGAAAGCAAATGGAAAATCCAAGTTTAATAATGTTTTTGTGAAGAATTTATTAGAATCTCTAAATGATGAGGATTTGAGGAATTATTTTGGTGAGTATGGAACAATTACCAGTGTGGTTATGATGAAGAGGAACTCGAAAATAAATTGAATCGGGTACAGAAAGAATACAACTGGTTACAAAAGAAGGCACATGCATTAGATGGGATAGCTTCAGTGGTTGAAGCTGCTAGGAGACTTTGATTTGATGATGAAATTTTGTCTAGATTAGACACATGTCATAGTTAGTTTAGTTAGATATTTAAGTTAGATACTTTTCTATTTTTGGAAATTCAATCCCAAAAAGTGTGGATCTAGAAACGATCTTTTTGGGTTTACCTTCCCTATATATTGTAAAATTTTGTTTGAACAGAGGGGATACACATGAGGGTCGACATATGCTAAAAACCTCTGTACAGTTCTGCAATACTATATATGTGTAAGAACTTCTTTTCTGAATGAATGACTTTATTAACTATTTGGAGCTAGGTTTAAACTATATTCTATGTTGATATTATGTGGTTTTGTTTGAATCTTTGTCTGCATTTTTATTTATATGGATGTCTTGTATATAGATTCATGTGTTGGAAAGTGGATATTACTGCTAAATGATGTTTGAAATGTATTTCTGAGCACCTAGATTTTTACATAGGATACATTGAATGAGTTGTTTGTTTATTCTTACTGTTTATATGATTAAAACCTATCTCTTGTATCATGAACAGTTGAACTGATATTATTTCTTTAAAATCTTGTCCTTATGCATATATGATCTGATGTTTTCATATCTTTGTTTCTATGTACCTGTTTTTATATTCTTGACTTTTATATTGTTATCCATAAAACAACAAAAACAATCCTTAATTTTTGAGGTGCCTAAACCCTTCTACCTTGAGTCTAGTTAGCAGACTTTAGGATAAACAGGTCCCATACCTCAACCAAACGTTCGAAGAAGACCAACGTGGACCTTTTAATCCAATGCTTGCAACCTGCAACTTGTCCTCAACAACAAATATATCCAAGCATATAATATATATGTAAAATGATAGCATCTACTCTAGCATAATCCATTGAACATGTATAAATCAAATATACCCATGGAAATAAATATAACATTTGCACATGAATTTGGATGTGGAAACTTGTATTTGTATTAATTCAAAAATAGATGTACAAAGTCACAACCTTTATCGGCAACTCATTGGAATCAAGAAACCAAGTTCCTCCACCTGGGTCTCCACCACTTCCATCCACCATGCAAATGCAAGCTCGCAAACACAATGGAGAGCTTGGGAAATGAACGTAAATGGTTCAGTCAACAAGGATGAATGGATGTGGACTAAAGGTAATGGAATTGGGGCAGAATGTTTCCATAGTTTCCTTACTCTCAAATTTTTGCATCATCCTTTGCTTCACAATGGCTCAACATATAGCCCTCAAATGGGAAATAAAGGATCGAATCGAAGAATTTATCAGCATATGGGAGGTCATGGATCATAACCCCCATGACTTGGCATGAGAAACTCAAAATTATTTTATTTTTAAGCACAAAATCTGATGTACGTGGGTCATAATGGAGAATGTCATGTTAAAGCGAGTTGCATAACTTTTCATCGGCATGTATCAACAAAACTGAGTTTTTTAGGTTTTAACTGAAGCATTAGGAATATATTGAGCAAGAGGGATGTATTGAGTTTGTACAGGGATAAGGGTATGCCATCAAGGAATGATGAATAAGGCGAGAAAAATCATGTTATAACAAATGTCCCCTAATGTGTGAGGTCAAAGGGAATTTCATGCTGGTCAACATACATTATATTAATCCCATAAGTGAATTAGTGAAGACCTAGTTGGAATTACTAGCCACTCATTAGCACATCACAATAATGACTCTAAGTACATGACTACAGGTCTGAAGTATATACAAAAGTCCCAGGTACATATACATACAATGGCCATGAATAGGCATAATGGACACATGACATAATCGGTCATAGATACATACAATACACAATGGAGTCTGGTATCCATATTGAATGAAGACATCTAGTACATAGTGTAGTACACACTACCCAAGCATGAGAATTGAGGTCCCATAGGTACTATCATGATCAAGATAGTAGCATTTATGAGAATGCCACCATACTTTGAGTTATTCAACATAAACTAATGATGGTACATGTCCCATCACGTGAAAAAGGGTGTTGGATTCGAACATGATGAAACATCACCTAATTACTAGTCCTTAAGGTCTGTTGTTAACATACGCGAGACAACCCATTGATGATGAAAATGGGTGTCAAGGTACCAAGTACATTCAAAAAGTGTGAATAGAGGAGTTGAGGTCAAACACTTGAGGAATCCATCGATCAGGATATGTTGAGATATTCCTAACTATCAATGGGGAGTGAGCCTGCAATTGATGACTGCAAGTCTTAAGGTACTCAACTGAATCTAGATCTTGATTTCATAATAGATGATCTCAAGTTGATGGAATGGAATCTATTGGAAGGAGAGCATTAGGGAATGCCCCATAAACCAACACAAGGTACACAACTAGGATGAATGATTTGGAAGAACTTGAATGAACAGGATGTTCACCAACCAGTAACAATGTGCATCTCTCATGCGTACCAGATGCAAGCAGTATGAGAAAGAGACCCTTTGAATAGCATTCAATGATGAAAACTACTGACAGGTGAGAGGAAACCACCAATAGGGTCTAATGGAATCCAATACATGGCATGAATCCCTATGTGTGAATAGATTTATTTTCGTTAAACACAAGGGAAACCACTCAAATAGTGACCAATGATGAGGTATCATCTGTTGAGCTCAAGGTCACCTACTAATGATGAAAGTAGGCCCAGGGTGCTAGGTAGGAAAACAAATCCATAATGTATCGAGATGTTCGACATGCAAAGTCAAGAGATATGAAGAATGGCCGACTCAGGATATAGACTCCCTTTAAACCAAAGCATAAGGCGTATAGATAAACTTAGGCAGCATAGACTCAAGAGTGAATACTGATGTAACTCTATGATGCACAAGGCATCAACAGAGGCTCCATAGGGACTGGAAGCTTAACCAGTCATTAGAGAAATCTCTTAATAATGAGTGCAACTTCCTAACGACATACTAAAAAATGGACCCATTATGGATGGACTCAAAAGGTGTGCTCTATTCAAAGGTGAGACAACAACTGCCAAAAGATGATATCATTTCTCGTCAGTTTTTTTATGTTTTTTTGTCTTTTTCATATTAGGAAATATTGAAAAGGAATAAAATGTGCTTATAGTACAATGAAGAGGAAATGAGTGTCATGGAAAAGCAAACTAGTTCCAAGTAGTGGAACATACCTATGCTCAATTCAAGGAAGCGCATGCAGGATAAGGACACTCGAGAATATTTTTCCTCTAAGGTAAAGGGAATTAAACTGCAAAGGATTAATAATAGGTTCTTCTTGGCTAGAATAGAGACATGCTTGGTCAATTGGGATTATAATGTTGAAGCAGGGACCCAACAATAATATTAATAAGGAAATAAAATGAATGACATGCATTTACAACTTGATATAGAAAGGGATTCCCTGTGGAAAATGGTCAGCAGAAGAGATAAGAAGGAATATGAGGTTTTCACTCAAAGACATGGTGGGACTATAAGGGACTCCCAGACCTAAGGAGGAGCTTTAGCATGGGAACCAAATGACAAAACGGGTTCTAACTAGGGTACCCATGGTTAAGAAAGTACTAACACTTAAGTAACGACACTTCTAGAAGCAGCTGGAAGGTTCTATGTCATTAAAAAGCAGGTCCATACTTAAGGTTTATGAGACATCGTCACAATATAATGCAATAATGGAAGCAAAATGAAATCCTACCCTATATTTTAGTAATGGTATATACATTCCAAAGGAATGGCCATGCTTGGAAATGGAAAGCTCCATTGTGACTTGGAAACTGCTTCAAAAATTCTCTCACCCTATAACATTAGTCCATAATACTCCTAAAAGTATGGTGAAAAACTATAACTACATGAAATTTTACTATACAAACCAAAATATATACAATAGTGTATAAGGCACTAACCTAAGATGGATGTTCAAGCACAGTACTGTGAACGCGGAGGAGGCAACTTAAGTAATGCCTCAACCTATAAAGGGTCAACTCTAACTCCCTCTCTCAAAATGGTAAATCTCGATAGGTTTTTTCCACTTTCAACCCTAGTCAAAAGTAAGTCAGATGATCCACTCTCTTGAGAGATGAGAAACATAGTCATCCATATAATTCTCAAATACAATGGAAGGTGTCGTTTTGGAATTCACCGGAATGGCAGGGGAAGTATTTACCATGTTCCCTTCAGCATATATATTATGTGTATCCAACGGGACGATGGGGTGACCAACTTTCTCTCTTAAGGCCGACCAAAATTCTTCATGCTCAATTTGTTCAATCTCCAATGAAACAATAAAATCATTTCTTAGACAAATAACCAATGTAAATAAAACAAAGGATCCATATATGGACAAATAATCAAATATATAATTGATAAGATAAAATATGATAATGTACAATGATGATGTAGCCGCAAATATAGGGATTATAAGGTGATTATTCACCAAACGATTATGTCCCTTAGTTAAATAAAATTAATGTTAGGCTTTTATTTTTATTATTTATATTATTATATAGTATTCATTATTTATTTGTTACATTCCCTTCCCCTTAATGGAAGCTTTGTCCTCCAAGATTATTGAAGACAGGGCTTATGTCTAGATTCTTTCTTGTAACATCATCTCTCGATATTTTCTGTTAGAACTGCAACACTTTGACTAAATGAGACAATACGATCTAGGAATTACCAAGAAAAATTGTCCCATTATTTGTGAAGTTGTCCATCTGAAATCTATCTTCATTGGAGTTTTTTATTTATTGATTTGTTGGGTGGAACTTCTTGTTTTCTGCTTGGTTTGTTGATTTTGTGTTCTTTCTTTTCTGATATCATAACTCCTCTATTTATGTTCATTTTGACCCTATTGTTAGTCAAAATGGTTTTTATAGTTTGGGTGTCGATAAGGAGTTATGTTGTTTGTTTTTTTACTAGATTGGCATCTTTTTGAATTATGACGAGGATTGGATTTTCATTTGCTTCTTTTTCTTCAACTTGGATTTTTGTGTCTAAGAGTTTTGATGTCCTCTAAATTTTCTCCAACTTGTTTTTCAACAAATCTTTATCATTCTTCAGGTTCTTGATCATTTCTTCTTGCAATTTCCCATCATCTTTAAGCTTTTGAATCTGATCTATTAGATCTTGTTTATGCTTCCTAAGGTGACCATTTTATTTGAAATTTTCTAATAGTTTATTCTAAAGATATCGTTTCTCCTCTTCTAGATTTTGATTGTATTGTTATTTTTCCTTTGCCTTCTTGATTTGAAGAAGCAAATTCTAATTATGATCTCTTAGACGAGTGATCTCTTCGTATTTTTCCATTATGACTTTGTCGAATTCTTTCTGCTTATGTTTTGATTTTTAATCTTCTTGTGAAATCATCTTTGAGATGTCTTTGAAGTCTTCAGATGACGCAACTCATGAATCTGACTTTAATGTAACGTCATGCATTGTGACTTGCTTCTTCTTATACGAGAACGTCAAAAACAATTCATATTTAAGATGACTACCCCTAATGTTTCCATCCAAATTGAACTTAAAGTGATGTAGACTTCATTTAGATATATAGTCGTAACATAGAAATGGGATGTGAACTTATACTCGTCAATTGTTAGTTGTAAGTCTGTAATTTCATATTGCTTCTCATCATAAGTATCTCTCTTTTCGATTACACTTGGTTCTGGGACTAATAATTGATTTTCCAAGCTATTGCTAATGTGATTTTCCTTGATGGTTAGACAAAAAACAATGCTAATGCCTTTTCCTTGAATAGTTCCCTCAAGTTTTAGTAGGTCACTGACTAATTTTGAATAGGTCTTAGGGAATATTTCTTTTTTTTCGCCATGAGACTCCATTTTTCTTTTTAGAAAAATATTCAATATGGTTCTTGTTGTAAAAAAAAAACTTATTTTGATGCTCGTTTTATCTTCTTTTCTCCTTAAGACTTCTTGTAGATTGAAAGTAGATTGGGTGGTTAGGAGGAATGATTGTTACCTTCCCCACCCAAGTTCACATCTCGCTTTCTCCTTTGTATCCTTCATCATTCTTATGCACTTTTAGATTTTAAATATTTTACTTTATATTTTAAATTTATTATTAGCTTTCACAAATGATTCCAATAAACCACGTGTTGTTTCTTGTTGGAAAATAAACCATGTATTGTTTTTAAGAAAGCACGTGTGGTTTCTTGTTTTCTAACTTTTCTTTTTTTTCTTTTCTCTTCGTATTTCTTAGTCTTGCACTTTATTTTTTTTCTTCTTTATTTTTTATCTTTTTAGATCAAAGACACAATGATTCAGAAAATATGAGATGATGGCTAAAAGCCAAGATATGGCCAAAGGCCTGGATCAAGAACCTTGCTCTGATATGACTAAAACAATAAAATCGTTTCTTACACAAATAACCAATATAAATAACACAAAGGATTCATAAATGAACAAATAATCGAATATATAATTGATAAGATAAAATATTATAATGTACAATGAGGATGTAGTCGCATACATAGGGCTTATAAGATGACTATTCACCAAAGGGTTATGTCCCTTAGTTATATATAATTAATATTATGTTTTTGTTTTTATTATTTATATTATTATATAGTATTCATTAGTTTATTTGTTACATCCAAGAGGAGGTAAGATCGATGATGCATGTCCTCCCAAGGTCATTTTGGACCATGCATGGCCTCCATAATATATTCTTGTGAAGGTAAGGTATCTTCAAGGAAATCATGCGAGCACGACGAATTTACCACCCAAGCGGGCAGTAACAAGAGATATTCCTCTTTTGTCTGTGAAGATGGAATATTGGGGTTTGCATTGATATCAAGTACATCCCGATACGAAATATGGATTGTAGACAATGACATATCCACTCTAATGAGTGAACATCCCTCACCTGATTCAGCCAAGGAAGGGAGAGTCCATGGATCACTCAAATACGAAGTGAAAAATGAGACCAAACTCAATGATGGTAGAGTACCACCGGAAGTGGAATCGATAGCTAAGATAAGAACCAAGAAGTTAAAATTTCCCATAGCTAAAGGGTATATCATGACACCAATGTTCTCAATTGTCGGTTGAGAATTCTCGATAACCGAGATTGTAGATATTGAAGATGCAATCAAAATGGAATTATTAAAATATAGTTGGTCAATTGTCACAATTCTTCCTTCATAAGGAAATCATACTATGTGGAACATGTACTAGATGATCTCCTTCATGGTGTACATTGTCAAAACCCCAAATTTTCCGAAAAATTTAAAATTTTTAAATTTACATAATACTAATATAAATGCAATTAACTAATCATTTAATTAGTTATATGTTACCAGCTTATTATTTGAATTCATCTGTTAGTTGGCAGAGTAATAGAACAGTTCCTTTCAGTTTACTGACTTGTTTCTTTTTGCAACCATAAGGTGGGTCTGTCATGAAAAACTGGGCTTACTTAGCTTCCAAGCTAACGCAGAAGTTTCTCTCTATTACAGATATACAGGTAAGATGTTCGGGTGCTGCTAACGAATCTCTAAAGTATTCAATAAAGATTTCCTACATACAAATTTAATTCAGTAGAAGAGTGTACATGCTAGTCAGATTTCTCAAGCGTAAAGAGGTAAAGCATTAACTGATTTCTTTTATATGTCTTACTGATAATGATTTGAACACTATTAGCAAGGATATAGTTATTTTTTCTTCGTAATAGTAGGATTTAATATTCTTATAGAGTTCTAACCCATTGGATGTTCATACTAACTGCAAGTGTACAATACGATAAATAGTTCTTTACTAGCACGGTAAATATAGCACAGTAAATATGGCAGGGTCACAACATCAAAGATCTAAATTTTAACTACTGCACTATACTATGATTGAATTTGCAACTGTAATTGTAGAATGATAAGGAGGTTTAAGTACCAGCTTATATTTTTCTTAAATTAAGAATTAACAAGTTTACTACTTGATACAAGTCATTTTTAAAGTCTTCCTTTAGTCTTTTAAAATCTGCATAGTTTAGGAATATTATTTCTATTCCATGGTCAATAATTCGATGGTAAACTTAAAGATCATTCTCAGTTTCATTATACTCAAATACCACTCTATGATTTTCATAACCATACTATCAAGCAAAGAAGGCTAAGTTACCCAAGCTATCTATCATGTAATGACTTTATAATATCTTTTAAGATCTTTGAGCTTGTATTTGATCCAAGGCTAAATGTCACAAAAAGATTCTATGACTATTAATAGGATTGTTATTATACAAGCAATGGATGATCATATGGTCAAGAGTAAAACCATAATCATGATCAATGGATCACTTAATTGGATTATTACCAGCGTAGATCCAAATCCTGGGCTCTATCAAGCGCCGAGATGGATCAAATCTCTAACCTCTTCAATTTGAATCCAGCGAAGCCATCTCAGATTTGGTAAACCCGCCGTCCTCAAAATGGCTTCCAATAGATGATCTTCGTCAACACGAAGTTGCAAGTTGGGCATAGTATTGTGATGTCTATTGCAAAGCTTCATCACACCTTTTCCCAATAGGCCATGAATCTTCTTTTTAATCGATGGAAAACCTGACTGCAACGATTCGTAATACTTGAACCCATCATTTCCAACATATGCACTAGGAACCATCCTAATTTCGCGCACTTTGGTTATATCCTGTTGACATAACCAAGAATAGTCAAGAATTAAAACATTATGCTTCTTTAAAACCATTGAAGAATTCAACCATCGTACACATATTTCTATTGGTTAATACTGGAATAATTAATTTCTTTGAAGCTTGTATGAGTGAAGCACTTATAGATGAAATCTTTAACTTCTGCTGCAATTTAGCAATGTTCATGTTTTCTGTCTGATCCCACAAATAAGAAATTATTCCTGAATCCTCAGCAATCTTTGTTCCCAATTGTATTAGGTGATTATGCATATGTATAGAGTAGAGGAGTGCATCTTATTGTAGCACAATGTGAGGATTGGATCGAACTGTTGTCTCAAATGCTTGCGGACAGTGCTCCCAATTAACATTGGCATTATTGCTCATACATCGAAATTTTTGGAGACAATCTGCAGAATTTGAACAGGTTTAGAGTACATGCTGCATTGAAATAAAATTTTAACTAATGTTGGTACTATCAATCTAAGCACTCTCCATAGGATATTATTCAGCAGGCATTTGGTGTTGACATCTTGATGCAGGAGCCTCCCTGGCTTCCTGGCTATCCTGCACAACCAAAAAAAATTCTGTTTATAATTATGTCGATTTTCTTCGGAAGATATGTTTGTGGTTGATTTTTCTATTTAGAATGAATCACGAGAGAATTCACATGAACCCACAAGAGCCACAACAGGTCGCATCCTATTTCTCTTCCACCTAATTCAATCAACCTCAGCCATTACTAGGCACTGAATTCGTCTCTTGAAAAGGTGCCATTTCGTGAAATATGTGGCCGGAATGTTGAGCAATCATCCTTATTACCCAAACCATCAACCAATTTCAAGATATACCAATGTTGAAAAGCATGGATATCCCGCTGTGTATGTCCCACTGCCATAGAGGTGACCATTGTTATCAAGGAAAACCATAGAAGATGAGGAAACCATGGCTATTAATTGAAGATAAGGAATCGTTGTCTCCGACCAACCTTGTTAACGGGCTGTTGAAAGGAGAAAATGGGCAACGAATTGATTGCAGATGGCAAGGTTGTTGAAGCATGGGTCATTTACTGCTCTACTGAATTAATAAAAATGAGGAGAAATCGTATCGCTGGAAGCGGAGATCACGGTTGGAATGGAAGGAAATCAATTTGTTGGGCGTTGATAGCTGTGTGAGAGATGGGCCATTTTCTGGGTGCTGGACAGAGCTGCATCCAACTGTGTGAGGCATCAATCAAGGGGGAAATTACTTTGTTTTTCATTTTAAAAAAAATTGCTCAAAATAATACAGCAGAAATTCTGCAATCATTTCTTCGTTTCATGAGACTCTCCTCCATTGGCAAAATAGAGGCATTCCTAGCAAATTTATCAGTCGTTGTCAGAAGTCTAGTCCACATTATTTTCAATATACAAAAGAAATACTTCCTTGTTACATTCTTTCGGAGATGCAAGTAGAATATAGAATTAATCATTCTACAGTGTTAGCTACTATATTTTGAGTTTGTAGAATGAAAATGACTAACCAGAGTCGGTTACATTATCTATTTCTGTTTGCTGGAATAAACTGCCTTCAAATCCTCGCTCCAAAATGTTCAGCAGCAAAAACTCAGGGAATGTTGGACAGTGTCAAAGGAGACAGGGGAAAAATAAATCTTCTTTTTCGTAGAGAATCAGATTACCTGATTATATTTGTTACTTCAATATTGCAAACTTTACATCACGTTACAAGATCTCTCCCATAAGATTCACTTTCACTATTATTTATTGCCTACATGTTAGTTTAGATCAGGTTACAATATCTCTCCCATAATATTCACTTTCACTATTATTTTTTGCCGACATGTTAGTAACCTTACATCACGTGACAAGATCTCCCCATAATATTCACTTTCACTATTATTTTTTGCCGACATGTTAGTAACGTTACATCACATGACAAGATCTCCCCCATAATATTCACTTTCACTATTATTTTTTGCCGACATGTTAGTAACGTTACATCACATGACAAGATCTTCCCCATAATATTCACTTTCACTATTATTTTTTGCCGACATGTTAGTAACGTTACATCACATTACATCACGTGACAATATCTCCCCCATACTGGGCTGTAGAGCGCCTCTCGGCTCAACAATGCTATAGAATTTTATATTATGATGCCTTTTACCTCCCATCGTAAACTAGGGCAATTGATAGTATAGAAATAGAGTTATAATAAGCTATGCCATGGTAACTATTATTACTCCTTTGTTCTTATAACTCATTAACAAACAATACAACTCTCCATACATAAATATGTTAGACCCAATGATAAACGAGTTCTACACTATATTGTTTTCTAAACATCACTCTAATGTTTACGTGGTTGATTATATGATGCAGGTGGTTGACTATGGTATAACGAACCTTGTGGAATCCCCGCGATATGATTTGGGTTGTGAAAAATCATTGGTGATCTTGTCGTGGAACTATAGTGTTCCTACCCACTGCATGCCAATAATTAAAAGGGTTACGTGGGCTCTTCCCAGCCATGCACTATCGTTTAAAAAGGTTTGACTCAAACCCTAACTGTCATTCCTCCACTGCCTTCAGGCCTCCGGCCGCTCTGCAAAACCTCCTGGTCCATTCTGCTGCTTGCACTGTCTGCTAGCAGTCCCTTTGCTGGTTCAGCTCCTCGTGGCTCATCTACTGCATTGTGAGGAGAGTTACTGTGTCAAAAAGCTTGCTATCGAATGTTGATTAGTGTTGATTTACTTAGGGTTTCTCCCTTGGCATCCATTGCTAGAACTCGTCACTGTGTAGGTGGTCGCCTTGACTTGATGCGATAAAATGTCCTCCATCGTGATAGGTTACCTTTTGCTTCAACGAGTTCTTTCTTCTCTGCGGTAAATGAAGGTTTTATCTTTCTTCCCACTGGTGGTTATCTTGTCGTTCTTCAATGGCCATAATTCTGTTTGTCGTTAAGGTAAGATACGGGGTTTCCTTCGTTTTCTTTTCAAAGCAATGTTTTAAGCAAACAACAGTCTTTGGCAAGATTTTTAATATTAAGATTATCTTTTGTTACATGGTTGGTCTTCTCCTCTCGGCGTGGAAGGTGAGTGACTTCAACAGCTGCTACTCCCGGTAAGCCTGGTTTTTACTCATGGCATTCTCCTCCTTGCTGGTCCTTTAGGATAGTCATGGGTTTGGCTTCTTGGTGTGAAACCCTCACGGTTACTTAGGTTCCGTTAGTGCACTTAACAGCTGTTAAAAGAGTTTCAACTCTTCATTTAACATGGGGTCTTGGTTGAAGCCGAGACTGTGGGTTTTTGGGTCTTTTATTGATTACGGGTAAAGCATGTATATATATATTACTATTGTACACGCTGTAAGCTTTATTTTGTAAAAGATGTTGGTAGCCGTGAGGTACCAAGGAGATAAAACTCCATCCCTTTGATGAACCTCAGTACATACTTTTAATTTTGACAGGGTCTACCCTGAACTTGGAGCTATGCGTTGTCCATTCAATTTTTCTTAAGTTAATATGTTGTTACTGTACAGTTTTGAAACCATATACTGTTTATACTTGGCTTAATGAGCCTATCTAACTTTTATACCTTCGATTCCTATGAATTTGATAAATATTTGATTTACTCTTTGTAATTTATTTATGGTATTAGCTGATAGGGTTTTTCTGTATATTAATAATAAATTGGATTGATTATTTACTCAAAGAATTTTATAGAACATTATAATGGTTACACTTTGTACATTATAAAGTTTGAATGTTTTAATGACATTCTCAAAGTTATTAACAGTGTAACCTTGGTTACAGGTTTTATATTAATTTTTCAGTTATTTAATAATAAGTTAACATTACTGTGATTTCAAATTCCTATCATTTCTATACAGTAGATAATAATGCAATAATTATTACTTATTATAATAATTAAATTACCCTACCTGGAATGCTTCTTATTAATTACACTGCACTTCTGAAATTATAAGAGTTTTCCAGTTATGCTTTATATAATATAATTAAGCTCGCACTTTGTTATTTGCTTACTGTAGATTATACACTTGAATTTTACTCTTAGTATTTCTTTTAAAATTTACTGTCAAGGATTCTGTACTTGGTTTAAACCTTGACTTACTAGTTATGAAGAAATTTGTAAGTGTTAACTTACAGTTTGAACCCTTCGGCTTATACAGGGTTTTTATATTATTATTTTATTGTATTAATGTTCTTAAGTACTGTTTATTTACCTCGCAGTACAGGAAGTATAAAAGGTTTCGGTTTGTATTTAATGTAATAAATACATTACCTGAAGTTCCATAATGGTAATACTCCTATAATGTATGTAATAGAAATTTATTGTTGTTAATAATAAAGGTATTATCTCTCCTGAGAGTACCTATGTTTCCATGATTATTATTTAGTTCATTTTATAACATTATGTTATTTATTTCTTGAGCCAGTCTTGTTAAATACTAAGTAAGGTTCTGTATTTATCTAGTTTATCTGTTTGGTTATGATATTTGTATATATATATAAGAATCAAATACTACTACTTAAGATTTATCTCATATACTTATATACATATAGTAGCATACATTTATCATCTAAGAAAAATAGGATAACAGCTCTATAAACTATTCGAGCTCAGTCAAAAATTAAAAGGAAGATTAAGAAATAAATTGACTACATCACTAAACATACATACAGACTAACACAGCTTGGTTTAACTGTAGAGTCTAAACAATATTTAATTACTCCTACTTTCAGTGTTGTCATTTCAGCATATAGAAGTTAAATTCTTTAAACTGAAAGAAACAAATGAAGGTTTAAACCGCAGGTAAACCTAGTCTAACCTTTCTTAAAAGAAAGTAGTATATTCTTCTATCTGTTCTTTACAAATAATAAAATCACTGAGAGTAAAATACTGTACAAGGGGATAATTTTATCTATAAACACATGCTACTGTCAGTAAAATCAATATTTCTTCTGATGATGGGTGAAAGAAACAATCTACTATTCTACAATCTCATCATACTATCTTTTTATAATTTTACCCCTATGCTAGAGTACGGTCTGGTAAACCCAGATGTGGAAAAACACAGTGGGTCTTTATTCTTCATCAACAGATTCTATTACTGATAAACTAAAACACTCACATCACTAAACCATTTAAATAACTACTAACATAACATCCAACCATTCATAGTTATTAAAACAAAGACAGTTAGGTGACAGAACCTGCTTAAGCTTTGGACAACAACAGCAATGGGAGGTCGTTCCTCCCTACCAACTCCTGGAGAGCGCTCAAACAGCGACTCCTCAGGATCCCTGAGCTTGCTTCGGTCTCCATGGCTGGAACTAGGTGAAGCAATAGTCAGATACCAGTCTTCAACACTCAGTATCAAATCTGAACTTATCAGTAATTTCTACCATCTAACAAGCTGTAATAAACCAAGTTATTGCAGCAATGCTCTCAGAACAACTTCCTTACTGTTTTCCTTTTTTCCCCAAATGAATTTCTTGAATAGCATTCCACCTGAATGTTTCTTCTCTGGAAAATATCTGAGCAGCCTCAGCTCTATTCATTGGGTACTTTTAAAAGATTGCCTAGGTCTTTTTGGGTTAGTTGTCATTTAATGAGCCACCTGCTCTGATCCCACTTTCTTGGGGGATCATGACCCCAAATATAGGGAAGTTTCCACCTGCAACTTAGGAAGTGTGTGAGGATGCTGCCACTTGTCTTTTGCCCTCCACCTAGTTCCATCCACCAGTTTGACTAGTAACCTCTTTTTAACAGCTCTCCCTTGCTGTTGTCTCCACGATTTATTTATTAATAATAAAATATTCTGAATTACATTCCACTTCTGTTGACTCTGCTGAGTCATCAATTCCTACTTAGCATTAAATTTAATATAATGTCTCAGGAATATAATTAAACAATTAACATTATTTTACAAAATTGGGGTATGTGACATAAATCCAATCCGTACCCGGTAACATATTGTAATCAAGGGGTGCATCAACCACCTCGACCTCGGCTAGCACAGTCTTCCCTCCCAACTGGACGTGAAGAGAAGGATTAATTCCATGTGGTCTAAACAAACATTCATCAAATGTCGTCAACATAGTCATCAATTGGGACAACTAAGGAGATCCTAGTCCCTTCCAGTAAGACAAGGACATTACTGATGGTGAATAGCATTCATCAATAACTGTATGTTTGATGGTATTCTGCAAACACTCCACATGGTTTGAAAGGTCGTGCAGTAAGGAAATCGAGGCTAGATATCATAGGTCTCAATATTGATCACACTCGGGCCACTTAAATTGTGAGCCCCCAAGGCAGACAACGAGATATTCATCTGCAAAGGACATGTCTGAAGCACCTCTAAAGCCAACATTGTACATGATGTTTTACCTAGATCCTCCACAATAGAATAATTATGGGAGGCTCAGGCAATAGGATTGTGTGTTGAGTGCTCAATGACTCCTTTCGGCATGCGTGGTATAGAATCGGGCTTATTAATATGCAGGGGGGTCTCCGGAGGCGGACGCTCTTTCCACAGATTCATTTGTAAGGAACTGTAATCATGTGAATGGGTATAAACATGAACATATGACAACATATTTATACAACCATGACCACCATCATGGGCTAGCAGGTTTGGAATTCCATCAGACCCACATCTAGAGTTCGAAGCACTCAAAGCCATGTTTTAGTTATGACGAAGAGGATAAGTCAACATAGCTGGGATATATGCAATAAATTTCGAGGCTTCATCGATCATGGGGAAAAAGTGCATAAGGTGGTATTGACCACAAATATTACAATTAATTTTGACCTTCTATTTAGGCTTCTTGTCCCCACTAGCATTCTCATTATTCTTTTCATGATTAGTATTTGTTGTCTTGTTCCCACCCTTCCAGTTTTTCTTCCCCTTCTTCTTGTTATGTCTGGGTTGTTGATTACCCTTTTGGTTTGACGACTGCATAGAGTGTACATCCTTTAGTTGGGTGGGGGTGGATGAATCCATAGTTTTTCCTAGTGCATATTAGTTAAGAGACAATTTCCATTTTATTTGTCACCTGGTCCACAGCTCTAGAACTCACAGAGCCCATAATGTGATCGGCTTGCGGCCCATTTTTTTTAATAGGGTCATTATTTGATCTTGGTGCATCAAAAATAATCTCATAAAGAAGCCCATAATATGCATAAATCAAATCTAACTGTTAGGATCTAAAAATATCCTGCTCCTTGATGGTTACTCTGGATGTCAAAAAATCCTTCACAATTTATGGAGACAAAGACTTGAGGAACCAATCCAATAGAAATTCAGGTGGAATGCTTGCCTTAATTAGTCTATTTATTCTACTCCACTTTTGAATATGGTAAGATATGTGAGTAGCCTTATCTTACCGAAATTTTGACAAAATATCATTTTCAACGTCATAATAGACTGGCAAATGAAAGTGGTTAATAAAAAACAATGCCAAATCATTAAAACTTGGGTATGTGCCCCCAAGAAACTCAATATACCATTTTGTGGCAGGACCCATAAAGATTCATTGAAAAAGTCTTAAACAAATGAAATCATGATTAAATGAGTTCGACGAAATCGTGATTAAGTATTAACATAAATTTTCATCACGGGAACCCTTGGGAAGGAACAAAAACATTACCCATGTTTCCCATTTGATAGGGCGCATTGCCCTTAGACAAAGGAGAAGGAATATAACCCCCTGACAAAGGAACTGTCGATGAGGGGGGACCCATACTTAAAGACACTTTTCCTCTCAAAGAAAACCTCAAACTCGCAGGAGGTTTATCCATCAGGAATGCATTCGTAGGGACTGGTCCACTTGATGATGGGAAAAATGATGGAAATAAGAAGTGGACACACCTCCAATGTGCCCACCTCCACCCATAAAAGTATTAACACTAGTATGAGGGGATAATGAAGCGACGGGCCATCCCCCAACATAAGTTGTAGAAGGAGGGATATGAACACCCCAAAATTGATAAGCAGTATAAGGGGATAACATCCCCCCAAGCCCGAAACTAGGGTTACCACTAGACGTTGGTATGGAGGATGAGGTATTCAACAAGATGTTTGGCATGCCAAATGTAAAAGAGTTAGAGGAAAAGGGAACAAATTGATCATATGTACTTGACACCCCCAAGGAAAATTTTGGCACATGATTAGAAGACCACGCGAACTCAATAGGATTTGTTCCTACAGGGAAAGAAGGGCTAGCAGTAAGAGGGACGATAAACACTGAAGTACTTGGGACCCACAAGGTAGTCTAAGAATGGGTCCCATGGACTACCCCTCCCAATGTAGATGAAGGGATCGAAGTAAACTCTGACCTATTGGAAGTAGTGTGCATGGTCAAAACTATAAGGAGCTCCCTGTGGTAAAGACCATCGGTATTATGTCTACGCCTCTTGTAAAGAGGTTGTAAAGGGTGACCCAGTAATCCTGCAAAGCAACGAGAAATAAGGATAGCCATAATTTGATCCATGATGACTCAAAAGAATAAGACTCAAATAAAACGAGCCCTAAATCAAACTAAGGAGCATAGAGCACACCCCTAAAGAAGCTAGGATAAATGCACACAAGCAAGGAATAAGGATAAATGAGGTCTGGATATATAACAAGTATGTATCACCTAGGAGAGGCCTGAAACTCCCACACACTACAAGTGTAGGTGTGTAACCAGTTATAGAGGCCCTCAACTTCAACATGTAGAGATATTGTGTTGTCAAACCACTACCTGACCAAGACACTCACATAATAACCCCTAAAATTATCCCTTGTGATACCTAGGAAAAGCAACTATGGTTACCTCAATATAATCAATGTTCACGTGGACACTCACAAAATTGATCCACCGCATGGGTAGGGTAACCAATCCCGAAGCTCGAAATCACTAAAGGTACCTCAAAATCCCCTAAATACAAATAGAATCATGGAAATATATATGGTGCTCACTGAAGGTTTTGGAGATGTATATTTGCAACCAACATGTGTGTTGCGTCATGATTGACTCCCATGTAAGAGGAGATTCCTAAGAACACCAATTATATCAAGGATTTATCCTCTCCCTAGATAGACACCTAATTGTTTATGTTTTATAGTCTTGGAGAAGTTTACTCGCACAATCATATTCCAAGACTCTAAAACCTAAGCTTGTTTATGCACCCTGTAAAATGACCCACATATATCGAGTAAAAGGGGGGGGAAAGTAAGCTTAAATCCAAAACACTCAAGGAAACTTCCAAATTATTATTGTATAAATAAAATCAACACAAAGACTCAAAGAAATAGAGAGTAATTCAAGAAAAAATGCACCCAAAAAAATGGTTACTTCCCTAGTGAAGTCGCCAATTCTGTTACGGAGAAAATATTCCTATGGCTTGGGGTAGAGCAAAACACATAGAGTGACACCAAAAATCAACTCTAATCTCAAATATGGCATATTATTTTAAAATTCTAACAACAAAAGATAGGTCACATACCTCAACTGAGCATTCGAAGAAGACCATCGTTGAGCTTTCTATCCAATGCTTGCATTAGAGGAAATTTGGGGTCTCAAATAGACCTTATAAGAAAATGAGCCAACAATAAATTCTTGTGAGTTAGAATTCAAGAACTAGAATTTCAATAAAACAAGTCAACCATAATGGTTGACTTGACATATTTGTCATAAAAAAACTACTTTTTTGTTCGTATTTTCAACATAGATCCTTGTGTTTTAACTGAAGCATCGACATCACTGTTCACCCACGTTTATCAACAAAACTGAGTTTTTTAGGGTTTAACTGAAGCATCGGCAATATACTGAGCAAGGTGGATGTAGTGAGTTTGGAGAGGGACAAAGGTAAGGCATCAAGGCATGATGCATAAGGTGTGGAAAATCATGCTATAGTAGATGGCATGAGTTTTTATATTTTATTTTAGTATATTTATATTTTATTCAAAAGTAATTTAGAAGTATTTCTCATCTAGTACTTCTTGTGATGCTACCAGGGTTGACTGTGGATTGTCATCCACTATTTAAAATGTGATATATATAAGCATATTTAACTCTAACAATGCCAACTCAACCATAAAGGATGATGTCATCCTCTCAAATGTTATTAGTTCTTTTAAAATTGATTTTAATATTACAATTTTTGTTTTGAAACCGATTTTTTACCTCAAAATTTTGTTAATACCGCTAAGTCTTAATGATGCACCATTGTTTATCCATGGGGGGATGTGAATGAGGTTCAAATAAGCATTTGATATTGTAAAAAGAAAAGCTCATGTCTACAAGCTAGTTTGTTTATGACTTCTAAACAAGGGACTCTTGTTTATCTCAAGTTTAATCAAAGCTTCTGGGCACTTATAACACATTCTTAAATCTCGGATTTAACTTCCATGTTCATAATAAAATCCATTTAGCTAGATGTGTCATTTTCTATTATTTGAGACCTTCTCGTTAGCATTGTTAACCAGGTGAATCTACCTTTGTAGGATTTGTTACCTAAATATAATGAGGTGATGGAAGAATCATAAGTAAAATATGACAACAAACCAAGTGGAATAGATGATCAAATGTATATGATCATATTCTTAACCAGTTAATTTGTGTTTGGTTAATATCCCATTTTGTGCAAGGGAGGCAGGTGCGGGAGGGGTCATTTTCAATCCAAGAGGAAACTAGATGCATAGTTTTACTTGGGGATTGGGCAGGTGAACCAACAATAAGGAGGAGTGGGAAGCCTTAATGCAAGAAATAGAGGTAATGGTTGGGATGAGTATAGGAAACTTCCAATTTTATGGAGATTCAAGGATAGTCATTCAAAATATGAGTAGGATCCAAGAAGGAAAAGAGAAATCGGTTAGGAGAGTTAAAAAATTAATCATGGACTTTATCCCAGAACAATAAAATTGCATACAAGCTCGCCAATACAGGATCTTGTCTTAAGAAAGGAGAAATTAACATTGATCACATTCCTCCTATTATTAAATAGATGTCATGTCTCCATGGTCATTACATATCCCCTACATTTCCAGCATAAGGGAAAATTATAGCTTAAAGGAAATGTAGTGCTCCTCCTTCAGGAGGAGGCACTAATTCATTATATTCCTAGCTTTTGATATAATTTGGCTCAGTTAGATTCTATTAAATAAAACAGAGGTTTTTACAGCATATACATATATATTTCTATTGCACTATCTAGGAGTTAATACAGTCTGACAACATAAACATGCATATAAACTTTGAATTTCCATTCAATAGCTAGTCATTTAAACATTTAAGCATGGAATCGAATTAAAAAAAATAACAATTGTAAATATAACTAAGTGGAATACATGTATCTAGAAAGGTGTAGTATATCCTTTAGTTCCCGTGGATCTCGCGGGTCTCCTTAGGTCCCCTTAGCTACCAGAAAAAGATGAGTCCACCCTGTCGACCAGCTAATATCTTGATGGCCCTAGGAAATCGACGGATTTTCTAGCCCCCCCCCCCACCCCTTGATCCCACAAACCAATAATCCAAAAAACAGATTTTCTTAGTTCCAAAAATCCCTCAATCCATGGTGCCTCTTTTTGAGTTTCCCACCTCCTCAAATACTCAATTTAACCCCCTCCTTGGTATTCCTCCTTTCTCATATAATCACTAAGTCTTATTCTCCCCAAAATATAAACCAACCCATCCTATCCCCATCAAAATTTACTGTATACCTTTTCCTCTTCTAGAAGCTTTATGGCTTACTCCACCGCCTCCATCCCATTTCTTGAACCCCTCAATCTTTCAATTACCATACTTGTTTATTCTTACAAGTTACCATCAAATATTATTTTATTAAATGTTTCTCTCTTGGGAGGTCCAACCTCTTCAGGCTAATTAAGTTTTGTTAGTTGAGTTGGTTGCTCATTTATTAGTTAGTTTCTTGATAGGTACCATTGGGTTCTTATGATGCGGTGGGTTAATTACCATCCATTCACCGTCTCGAATATTGGTGAAGTTAAATAAATATAAATTTAATATTCATGTTGTAACCTTTTAAAGGTTAAAGTGGTGTTTTGTTTTAATTATCAAATTCAGTTCTTATGTATTTTGTGAAAGTAATTTAATAATATAACTTTGCATGAGTCTTATCTTAACTCCCTTGGTATATTTAACTAATTTAATAATATAGTTTCATTTGGTAACAAAGTTTCGGTCAATCCCCTTTATAATTAGTTAAATTACTAATTAAACAATTTAAATTATTCACTTATTATCCTTGGTAATGGATAAATTATTATTATTAATATTAATTTAATAATATTAATAATAATAATAATAATAACAATATTAATAATTATAGGTATTATTAATGGTGAAAAATAATAACAACATTTATTTGTTTAATTGATAAGTATCTCAGTATAAAAATAGTATTTTTGTATTAATAAACAAGAAACCCTTAAAGGGTTGTTTAATCATGGTTACCAGTTAAGCAATACAATTCTCCAGCGTCAATGTTTTATCTACGCCACTTCACATTGACCACACTTATCTTAATTGTTTGTTATGGTGTTTTGCATACACAACTAATGCACTTATTTTACATAATGACAATTTAACCATTCATTACTTAAGTTGATTAATGTATCCTTAACTGATTTGTCTACGACATTTTATACCACTATTTAAGCGTGACAAGTATGTTGTACACTGATACTATCGTTCATGTACAATGTGTGCATGCGTGGCCAACGTATGCACAAATCGGATATGCACTATAAACAGACATGATCCCACCTATGCATATCTGCTAACTAATAATAGTAATCCCCCATGTAGAAAGAGAAAGAATATATATATATACTTTAACATTCTCAGTTATTTAACCATTAATCCCTTTTATGATTTAATATCCTTATATTTATGTTCTTATTAACTTAACCAGTAAAAACAAGAGGGTACCTACTACCACTAACTTGGTATCAACAAATACCCAACCATCAACAATACTAACTAACACATTTGTCCATCCTAACCTACGTCTGCATCCTCCCTATCCTTCCTTTGCTAGTAAACAAGTGGATGTCGGCTTCACTGACCTGACCACATAAAGAACCTAAGAGTGGTAGTGCCAACTGAATAGCAAACCTAGCCTCTCCTAGCAGACATCCAACCATTGTCGTCACAACAACATGGGGAGCATGTCTCGGCACAACCCTCCCATACCCCGAGTATCATAATAATATAGGGTGGGCAATACATCCATCCCTCTCAACATATTGGCTCTATACCCTACCAATTCATACTTTGTTGCTATCAAGATTATTGGATTATGTCAATGTATCACCACTTTTGGTTGCTAAGTTTTACCACATAACAAGTTCTTATTCCACATACCATATCAAGTATTCGTCTATCACATAGCCTCGGTGTCCTGTGGATTAGTATTTCACAAAATACGTATTTATAACCAACATTTCCACTTGATCATCAATTGATCTACGTCATCATCACTATTTATTTTTATGTAATAATTTTAGTTCATCAGAAGTACACATGACATAAAATAATTCAATCAATCACATCATAAAATGGTATCCACATACTGCATCATATATTTACCATTTTATCAATGAAAACATTTAAACATATACTCTCATCGTAAAAGAAAGGAATCCCATGGTAATCATAACATTGTAATTGCATAAACATAGCAACATAATCATCATGATGACATCATAATCATAGTGTCATAATAAACATGGTAACATCATAACCTATGTCCCATCATGTCATAAATAAAGCTTACTCAATCGAGTTGAGTCCAAAAGAAAATAAGCAAATAAAGTGCAGTATGTATGGCTAATCAAAATATGGGGCGTTATAGGAAAATTATAGATACGCCACAATCAAAGGAATTAATGGACATACCCATGACAACCTAGCACCCACAATCCAAGGTGAGGTGTCATCTCAAGGATTCGAATGGAAGAGGTTGCGGTCAAAAGTCCTTACGAGGAGATGGGATTTAAAGAGAAATAAAATCTCAAGGTCAGAAAAGTTTTATCACAACTACCATTCATCCCTTGGCACGATTGCTCAAGCAGGGGTGATGGATATGGAGTTACTTCACATGATTCAAGACATGTCTTATTCAATAAGTTCAAAAATCAATTCAATTTTTTGTCTATTTTTGGCAACATGAGTAGGAATTGGGTAAGAAACAAGGGAAATTTCTCTGTGAAAGAATTGGACCCTGCATACATGGATTCCAAGGATGAAGTGCTAGAAATTATGATTGGTGAAATAATGCAACAGAAGAATCTAATACTAGATAATAAGAAAATGCTCAGATGTGTCTATGCAGTTTCCAAGGAAGTTCTTGAAGAACATAAGCAATTCTCCATGGATTTCTTGGGCATGGCCTCTCACATTGAAGACATTGAAGGGCATATTTGGGTGTAGGGTGGCGAAGTGGAAGACATCTAGAGGGGGCTACAGGATATGGAGCGTTTCCAGGAGACGAGGTACAAAGAGATGCTAAAAGGAACCCTGGACACCAAGCGTCAACTTCAAGACCAGTTTATGAATGTCAATGAAATAAATGTGACCCAGTTCACTCACTTAAAGGAAGTTTGGAAACCATTCAACTAGAGCTAGAAGATAAAGGAAAAGAAGGAACATCAACGTCTGATCATGCCGAAGACACTTCAATGGAGGAGACTCTATTGTCCATACAAGTGGAGAAGGTCTCCAGAAAGATGTTCAGACCCCCTCTATTTTTGGTTTAAGGAAATGTTTTTTTGCCTACTTCTATGTAACTAGATTGTCAGGGTTTATATTTTAAGAGGAAATAGACTAGGTTTGGAAAGTCCCTCCTTTAATTACTACTAACATGAGTTGGAAGAAGGTTTCTTGCTTCTAAATTTTTCATGTATGGCTATCTTGAACAGGCTGTTGCAAGCATGAATTCGCTATATATAAATATTTATTTATTTATTTATTTATAATTTTCTTAGGACAAAATTATTCTTTTCCTTTATTTTTGGCACTAAGAGATTTGTATTTTTGAAATTCAAAATGTTTCTCTTCCATAGATGTTTTTGGTATGGTTGTACAAATAAGTGACACTATTTTTTTACCATTGCTTTAACAATCTATGCATGAGTATGTTAAAACATCTTTGATATTTGTTTTTTTTCATGGTTAAACAAAAGAGCAAATTACGAAAATGTTATTTATTTTATCTTTATTATTCACAATAATCTATGTTTAAAAAAATCAATTTTGCATTCCTTTATTATTGTTTTTAAAAATGTTTTTCATTAACATATGGTAATTTATATGTTTTGGTTGAATATTATTTTTACAATATTTATCTCATTTTAATCTTTGACATATTTCAAGTTTGGTTCAAATTTTGTAAATAAGTGTCTCTATGAATCAGCAGATCTAGCAAGTGAGCATGAATCCCTCACAATATAGAGGTATTATTTGTGTTAGACTTCAGTAGGGCAGATTTGAAATCAGAAAGTAACACAAATTGAACTCCAACTTTCCTAAAATAACAGCAAATAAAGGATTCAAATGGTGAATTACAATATTTATCACTTTTTAATCTTTGAGATATTTCAACTTTGGTTCTAATATTGTTAAATAAACAAGAGCCACATCGTGGCATGTCCTAAGTAGATTGTGCGGATATTTTTTAACTATGCAAGTTGTCGTGATGCTTTTCGAAGGATATTTGTTGAGGTAGTCGCGCTAAGAATTCACTACTTAATATTTTAATGATGTACTGATATGTTTTGATTATCTACATTAAAAAAATTTAGAATGGCAAATATCAACAAGTGATTATTGTGTAGAAGAGGCGCATTCTATACTGGTTTAAATTAATGCCAAGTGGTCTTAGTTTTATCTCTTCCAACAATTCACAAGTTTATGAAACTTTTCAATTTATAGTTTTACCTCCTCCAACAATTCAAAAGTTTATGAAAAGTTTCAATTTATAGTTAGAAGAAAATTTATTAAATCTACAAAGATGAAAGAACGAGAAGAACAGTACTACATTATCATGTAATGTTAAATAACTTTTAAAATGCACATCCAAGATCACGAGCGTCATACTTAATTAGTTGTTAAAATACGAGTTGCCTAAAGAGGGGACTTTTTTACTTCTGTTTCCGGCTGGTTTTTACTAGTTTTTTTGTCATGAATCTTTACTGAATTTTCAAAACGTTGAAAAATACTGCTAGATCTTACAGAGTGTGGGTGTTTGGGGTTTTTCTGTCATCTGACTTCAATTATGAGCTTAGAATCACCCAACAAACAACAGAAATTACAATTTTTGTAGATTAAATTCATCGGATTCCAGCATAAAATCAACCTGAAAATCAAAAAGTCCCCTAGTTAGACAGCTCCATTAAAATATTTCAAAATGACACTAGAAAGAGATAAAATCCAACTAAATCAATAGTCCAACTAATTGATCATAACACCTTTCATTTGATAAAATAAAATACATCTTTCCCTTCAATTTTTCCATTTTGTTTTAGGACCTCAATAATCTTGTTTTCCCTTTACTTCGGGTGTTTGAATAGTGTTTCTGTCAATATGGTCTACTATTTCCCTCTGTTTATTTTTTGGATTCCATCTAGTGGTCTCACTTGTCATATTGTGGTATGCACTTTCACAATACAAATCATTGAAGAAAATTATTAGATATTTACAATTTATAAATATATCTAATTTATTTGGGATGTATAACCATCATAAAGATTTTAAGAAAATCTAAATCTTAATTTTTCATTTCTTAAAGAATTGGGATTAAGAAAAATGTATACACTAGTTTATAATATGTTTCACAGTCCAAGACCGTAGTTGTCGAGTTCGAAGGTTCAATTCTCACGAACCCAACTCTCTGGGTCCTTCGAGGTTAGGATCCCAAAACTCGATCCAATAAGGCAAAGCCCCTGCAAGTGGGCCCCCTAGAATTATTAGTATGGATGTAGCAAGCCCTGACTAATATTGTTGAGGTTGTGAACCACGCAAAAAAAATTATATATCCAAATTTTAATAAAAAAGCTATTTATATGATTATTTAAAAATATATAGATTTCAAAAAAATAGCAATGTCATAACAATGTAAAAGTGAAGACTATATAGCATATTTTACTATGCATTTTTTGTTGTTTCTATTATTTATATTTTTTCTTTAAAGTTCTTAGAAGAATTTCTACTTTGGGAGGAAGATATAATGGAGATCTTGTTTGAGAGGAAAACCGGAGGAAGAAAGTAGCAGCATGTTATGAGGATATGAAAGGACATTGGGTTAACACCATCAATAGAGCCAGCAAAGAAAGAGAAGATTGCAATAGCAGTATGGAAGTTCACGTGAATTTGAACCATAGATAAAGTGGTTTTGTGTTTTCACTAAATTATTGATTGTATGTAGCAGTGGGGAAGATTATTACAATCGAACAATTATAACCAAGAGCGAGTATTGTTCTTGATTGTGACAAAGAACCTTGAATAAGAACACAAGAGGACAAGTGGAAGTTCTCAAAGAAGTATGTGCAACATCCAGAGGAGAAATGAGTGCTCAAGAAGGTTCTAGTTGAGGGAACCAGCGGGATACCAATAGCCCAAGGTGAGGAGGAGCTTGGTAAGGAAATGGGTAATATCTCATTGAAGTAGGATTCTTGAATAAGCTAGATTGCAGCTCATATTGAGTGTTACATAAATAATAATAATAATAATGATAAATACATGATATATAAACAATATATAAATTAATAATCAACTAATAATTACTATTATTGTAAAGAGGACATGACTCCACTTTATAGGTGCCTATGCCATATTTAAAGGCAGGTTTTCAATTGTAAAATAGCATCAATCATTTTATTCAATATGCATTATTTACTATGAAGATAGCTCTCTTGTTTATCCGGATACAGATTCTTCCATAACACAGGGACTCAGTGTTATAGTGGTATCAAAGCCCCTTCTTGGGCTTGACTTCAGGCCTTTGGAAATATTTTGGCTTTTGGCCATCAATTTGAATGAATTAATTATTTCGTAAAAGTAAGAAGTAAAAAATAATAATAAATAAATAATAAAAAAGAGAGATAAAATAAATTTAAAAAATCACATTAAAGAACCATAATAAGACGTTAGTCACGAAAATTAAGAAGTTGAAAAATAGTCGGAAGGCAGAACACTCTACAGAAGACATTGAAGGAAAACTTCTAGACAAGCAGGAAGAAAATAGTTGCATCAAAAATCATAAGGAAGATCTTAAAGAACAACTTAAGAAGTCCGAAGATGACAAAAAGTCACAAGTAGAATTGATTAAGAAGTGACAACATGCAATTAGAAAGCAGGTTGGAAAATATACCAAACAAAACATTAAAACCTCGAGGGATGAAAATACAACTTTCAACTCAGATCAATGCTCAAAAGACGACGCTCGTAAAAGAAATGGCATTGTGAAAATTCTCTATCGATGCCCCAATCATAAAAAACAATATCCTAAAAAGGGGGAAATGTCGAAAGATAATGGTACTAATGTGATCAAAGCTCTTGACAACAGATCAATAGGGAATCCCAACAGTCAGCAACAAATCAATTGGGATGGATTGATCCGTCAACATATCGGAAGTTATGCTCTACACTGAGAAGGTTGTATCTACATGTTTCATCAGCTACGACGTCACAAAGAACGATGCAACGACATTATAAGGCTTTGAGGACAAAGGTTGTCTAAGAGAGAGGCAATGCTACGAACATAATAAGTAATAATAAAATAATTAATAGTTAGGGGGATTCAGAGACACCACATTTGGGTGAATAAGTCATCGTGAGGACCTATTTATACGGGTCCCTTATCATTGTAAACAAACATTCTATTATTTTATTTTCTATTCAATATTATATTCAATTCTTATGCCTTATTTAATCTTCCAAGTATTTTGGTGATTATTGGTGTGAGCAAACTATTGTTCGGCTTAGCTTAATAGATCTGGGTTTAGGATGGAACTATGCTATTAGTTCAGAAACATTTGTGAACAAATTTTTGTTGACACGTTATAAAATCATTGAAAATGTTGCAAAATGCAAAACCTTTTGAAGGAATTATCTTTAGCAAGAAACCAAAGAAGAATGAGTTTTTTCCTAACCAAAGCATAAGATTATATTTTCACTACTAAAAACCTTTGGAAGGAATTATCTTTAGCAAGAAACCAAAGAAGAATGAGTTTTTTCCTAACCAAAGCATAAGATTATATTTTCACTACTAGAAAACTTTGGTAGGTTTTACAAGTGACCAGTACAACATATAGAAGATCCTTCAGCCACAAAGGTTTCAGTGAAGGCTTGTTTTGACCATAAACAACAAAATGTAAATTCTAATGATTTTGGGTTTCAAGCCTTGTTTGACAAGAGGTTACTAAAGCTTTGGGTGTTAGGTGAAATGGAAAATGGGAATTTAGAAGAAAGTCTAATGGAATATATTGCAAAGAAAGTTGTGAATGTCTATAGGAGTCTAACTTGTATATTTAGCAAATGGCCCACGTGATTTTAGGTGTCAATTCATTAGATGTGGCTTGGGTGGTTGGGAGGAATGATTGATATCCTCCCCACCTATGTTTAATTCCTTGTAAGTGACATGTTGAACCCTTAAATGGGCTATTAAAATGCTTTTGTTGTTCAACCTCCAATATTCTGAATTCTCGACCATGTCATGTTCCCTTGCGAATTTCAGGGAGGGACTTGTGGATGTAGTGAGCATTAATCTCCAATGTCGTAAACCACATAGAAAAAAATATTAGAAAATTGTAAATTTCTCTTATTTCAGAAAATATCCAATAAAATTTAAGTTGATTTATAATTTCTTTTAAATATTGTAAATAAAATAGTTATAACTTAAAAAATTATTTTATTAAAATATTTAAAATATATATTTGTTTTCAATTTCAATAAAGAATGATATGTATGTACACACAAACCTATAAATAATAAGAATGTTATTAAAAACTTTAACCTTTGATAAAAAATCACCATGTTACTCTACCAACCAACCAAAAAAACTCTAATAAGTATTAAAATACTTAACAACCATTTTTAATATATATATATATATATATATATATGCACATGCACTTATGGTCCCTATGTGTATAGGGGAAAGCTCTCTTCTCGATATAGGTGAAGAAATTTGATGAAAATTTGAGTTTTCAAAATGTTTTTTATTATTAATTTGAAAAAATGATATATTTTTAATATAAAAAGGTATGCACTTATGAATCATGTTTATCTTCTTTGTATTCAAACTTCAAAGAGGATAGGTTTATGGTAAAAATGTTGTATGTATAATATTAACATGACTCGGGATTCATAATTTTTTATAAAATCATCTTTAAGCTATATGTTAATAAAATTTATATACTATTTTATTAAATGTAATAAATAAATTAAAACTTTACTCTTCAATATAAACCAGTCTAAATCTAAATCTTTTGGTTTTATCAAGCGTCAAGAGGGATCAAATCTTTAGAAGTGCAAACCTCTTCTTAGGTATTGCACTCAATGAGCCATCAACTTTGGTGTGTCTTATATATAGCCATTAATTTGATTCAAACCAAAAGACACATCTTTTTATTGAAGGTTCACATATAATATTTATTATTATTATTTATTTTGTTAGGAATGAACATTACAACATCTCCCCATACATGGTTTTAAAACCATATGCCTAGCACATGGTCTTGAAACCATTTTCAAGGCCCTCCTAAACCATGTACAATAAAACCATGGATTGTTTAGGAGGCCTTGCACATGGTTTTAAAACCATGTGCAAGGCCCTTCTAAACCATGTACAATAAAACCATGGGTTGTTAAGAAGGCCTTGAAACCATGTGCAAGGCCAACATTTTTTTTACCTATAATTCAATTTTTATTTTTTTTTGTTTTGTTAGATAGGAACATTACAACATCTCCCCCATATTAGGTTGTTTTTCTGGCCAACATTTATTTTGGCCCAATAATTAAAACTTTTATTTTTTATTATTTTGTTAGTAACAAATGTTACAAGATCTCCCTCATATTAGGTTTTTTTTACCGACATTTATTTTGGCGGATTATTAAATTTTTATTTTTTATTATTTTGTAACCTTACAACATAATAATTTTTTTACTATTATTTATAGCCGACATTTACAAGAGTAACGTTATGTAACGTTACAAAATCTCCCGCATACTGGGAGGTAGAGTGCCTCTCGGCGCAATAAATAAATTTAATCTATGTATAATATTAATTTGATTTTTAATATTTTTAATGTAGGTATAATATCAACTTGATTTGGGATTCTTAAAGACATATAAATGTGGATTGGCTAATAAATTTTATATACAAATTTTAAAAAAATACAATTCAACTCGTAAATAAAAATTAAAAAATAAATTTGTTTACGTCCGTTGAGATGTGAAGGCACAAGGCATGCCCAAAAAGCCCCCACTCATCATAGGGACAAAGACAGAGATGGAGTCCCATCCAAGAAGTCACTGAGATCCGCTTGCCATCCAGTGGACATGTGGTTGGATCTACTCATGTAGAGCACATGGTCCATCGCAATGATATTAATGCCTCTTCATAATGACTTATGGATGCTCAAGTGGTTGTACTAGGACAGTCCAAACAACCATGTGTGAAGCTCGACTCGATATGCCAACACAAAGGAGTTGGATATCAATCACGTTGAGAAGGATTGGCTCATCATGGCAACAACCGCAAGCATGATTAGTGATTTAGGGCGAAAAAATAGCTGACCCTAAAATTCAAAAACTCACCAAGGAATAACTTCAAGCGCTCTAACTGTAATTGATTACAAAGACTCCATTCCCCATGCTTGCAAGTTGCAGATAGAAGCGGAGCAAAGGATTAGGCAAGAACCCAAAAAAAATCAAGAAGTAAAAGAGACAGACTTTAGTGAATTGTCTCTGAAACCCGAGAAATTCACGAGTGGGGCAAGCATTGTATTACCACTCCCTAGTGACATTCTAGACAGAGAAGGTCCTCCTTGGATGCATTTTGGTTGACCACTATGCAGAGGCAAGAAAAGTAGAATGAGAGCTTCAAATTCCAGAATAGTTGAAAACAAACACAAAATTCTAAATTCTAATCTAGATTTTTTTGTCGTTGTCCGAGGGTGGAGTTCATTTCATGAACCTTGCCATATCCCATCAATCCTAGCGAAGCGAAAGACACACAAGCAAAATAAACTCAAGATATACAAGCTCTGTAGCAAAGCAGCAAGGTCTTTCAAGAAGGTGCATTCTATAACTCAATGGAGGATTGGATTCAAACTCCTAGAAAAAACAAGAAGAGGATTTTGTTATATCAGCAATCGTCAATGTCGCATTGGTTGATTAAATCTCTTCTGAAACAGGTCCTTATGGAACAAAATAGGGAGATGGCTCATCTCAAGCAAAAGTTGGCTTCTCTCAAGAATCAAAGGGCAATCAATAAAATTCTAGCAAGTAAAATTTGCATCATTAAAAAGCAACTAGAGTTGAAGACAAGGCAAGGTTGAAACCACCCCAAATAGGGAACTCTAGTGACAAGCCTTTAGTCATCGAGGATGATGAGGAACCCCCTGTTATATAGTTGGTCTCCTTTCCCCAATTTTATCAGGTATTTGTCTTTTTGCTAGTTATAGCTATATAGTCAATTCTTGGGACAAAACCTTGAGCAATAATCCTAGTAGGATTAAGATTTTAGGCACTCAAAAGAAATTTTCCTTCATATGTAATTTTGCCATTATCAATTAATAGAAAGATGAATCTACTCTTACTAATTACAAAATAAATTTAATGAATAATGAAATTTTGATTTCACAATGAAAAATATCTTTAAAACGTGTAAATGTGGATTATCTAATCACTTGAATTTACAACTAAAAAAGTTGATGAAACAATCAACAAATTCAATAACTCTAGTGTAATGTATGTGTGCGATTTTTATTTTTAATGAAATTCAATCTATTAGTTTTTTCCCTTTGCTCAAATAATAATTATGCTTTATTATTACTCTTAGAGAAGCTTTCTATCAAATAGTATGATGACTACCTTCATCTTTCTCTTTTATTTTCAAGACAGACAAGACATCAACAATTAGCTTTTGTAAATTAGAGGCATATTTAGTAGAAAACTAGATTGCTGGAAATCTTCTAACAACGGCATCAACAAATGTCAGCCAAATATAGAACTTCAAAGAGAGTCGACCTTTATCCATCGTAATTTTGAATTTAGTATGGACCTAAAAATGGAGTACTCTAAACACTACAATTTGATCATTTTCTACCATCATCACTAGAATCCAGATAAGCAATCTTTGGTTAAATTGTAAGTTTTTTATTTTTGAAATTGCACTTGTAAATACATAAAATGGACTTAAACACCTTAAATATGTTTACATGTACACACAACTGTATCAAATATGCATAAACATACTTCTTATAAAAGTATTGTTTAGTTTTGGTTCAATTTTCTAATGGAGATTCCTCTTTGAACACATGTTGACAATGCACTTCTGCTAGCACTTCCATGCTTGTACTTTGTTTTCTTAGTTATAACTGTTGTCAATACACTCCTAATAGCAGTCATACATCAGGAAAAAAAATTAACTCACGCTTCGTATAATTCCTATTATCTTTTGTTGGATGTTCTTTTCAATTAAGACAGACACATTTAGCTCTCCCAATTATACATATACAATGAAACACTTGTTTTTTGTTACACCTCTTTTATTAATACATTTACATTATCTAATACACTAATTGCTTACATTTATTTTTGTACACTTTCAACATTGACATTTCCAACATTCCCTTAAACTTGGTAATTTCCACTACTCAAATTATCTTCTGTACAATATTCCAACCTTGCTTCTTTATTACGCTGTTCTATCTTCTGCACAACTATTCCAACCTTGCCTCCTTATTACGATGTTCTTTTTGCACCTTGAAGTGCAATTGCTAATTATAATAGACCAGATATGCCACAACATAACTGGAGGTTATAGTGGTAGCACAACTCTACCGGATACAAAAATATCACATTCATAGCATAACATAACTGGAGGTTATAGTGGTAGCACAACTCTGCCGGATACCAAAAATATCACGTTCACAGGATTGCTTGTTACTTCACAATGAGATCATTCATTTCCAACAATAAATACCAATGAACCCAGTTAATAACCACAAAGGACCAACTTACTAAAGATATTCAGCACAATGGACATGGGTCGGAAATGCTTCACAGATTACTGACAATTGGGTACTTCATTCTTGCATACAGGTTTGGTTGGCATTACCATTAGAGATCATTGAACATTGCTCCCTAGAACGAAATAAACATCAATATACCCAGAGAATCCTAAGAACTTTGGTCAAGAGGTGACGATGTGTTCCCATGCAACATCGCTTTTACTCATGGAAGCAATTTAACTATCAAGAAGCATAAGGTTGTAAAGAAAGCAAACAGTGATTCATGAATCTCAAAAATTGACACTGGAATCGACGACGCCTTCCAAAACAATTCTCTAATTTTTAATTCCTCGTACAAAACATATATATGATATTCCTTCTATTATTCAGTAAGGGAGACATTTATAAGCTAGTTTGCTAGATAAATCTAAACTCAATTCCACAATGGCCGGAATCATACTAACAAACCCATCCAACAAGAGATACTGATCTTGTCTCATCTTGTATGATTATTTTTTCCAATATAAAGAAAAATATAAATGCAACACTCGTAAGATGAGAATGTTAAAGATAAGTTGCAGTTTACATCAATATTTGATCTTCAATACCAAAAGAGAACTTCAAATTTAGAAGCCTCTTATTCAGACCACATGTGCAAGGCATGCATATTTTATTCTGGATAAGCAAATTGCAGAACAGAATGTACAAACATCGACAACAATATACCGAAGTCTGTGCATTTCAATCCAGAGGTTCTGTTCTCCAAAGGATCTTAAGAGCACACAATGGCATAAAATTACATTCTACTTGTAAGAAAATTCTCGAAAGATGAAAAACGGGTAGTTGCAAGGGAAGAATTTAAATATCAAGAAGCCAAACTTCACTGTAACGGATACTAATAATACATAAATCCCAAAAAATTTATACCGGAATCAATAACGCCTTCCACCTGCTGTAGACAGAAGAACCTTGGTAGCTTTTTTGCCCTTTTTCCCAGAACTTTGAGACTTGGATATCTGCCTACTACATTCTTGCCCGCTGGGTTTTGGGGCTGTTATAATATCGGCAAATGACATGGGCGATGAACTGCTTGTACCTACAGATTAATGAAATGAAAGCCAAGAATGATTAAAAATCTGCACAAGTAGCAGAGGTGTTGGAGCCCTCATAAAATAATAGCTAAAATGTCAGTCCAAGTATCTTCCCTTGGGCAATAATGAAAAACAAGGAGGATTCACTACTCCAAGGAAACAAGAAGGCAATACCCCAAATGAACTTTCAAGTGGTACTTCTACTATAGAAGACAATGAATTTGCCAAAAGAAAAAACAGTTTATACTATGCAGTGTAAAAGAAAAAAATTAAAATAGAACTGTATAGCAAGTTGTTTATATATTGATGTGTCGTGCCTACAAAATGTGTTTGTTCCTATCTAATTCACTTGACATGGGGACAACTGGGACACGTAAGTCCAACACGAGACATGTAGACCCTACAAGGTGGGGACAAATATATATAGAGAGAGAGAGAGAGACGTTAAAAATTTGGACATTGCTAACTAAAACTACATTGCGTCAAATACACAAAATACACCATAATCTTTAGTTTTCACATTTGATGTCAGAAACGTATTTTACACAAATAAGAAGATAGTTGGAAATGCCAATGGAAAACACAAAATAAGGTAGAAGAATCTTGTAGCTCATCCACCTGTATCTCATAATCAAAATAACCGGCATCACTGCCATTTAAATTGCCATTGTGCTCACCTCCCTCGTCCAATGTATCCAATCCATGTGATGCAATTGTCTGTTTGCCAAATGACCCCTCAAGATGATCGCCATCATCAAAAATGCCCAACTAAAAAAACCCGTACATTAAGATCCAACTATTGATATTTTGAAATAATTGACCAAAACCAACACAAGGGCCATTAGCCATTGGCCAAGGTTAGATATGCATGACCCAAGTGTAAGGCACGCATTGGGCACGTACCCCAATCAAAACAAATATCCCATGAGTATTCAACACACAGACCCCGAGTGTATAGGTGTCCAACACAGAGACACAAGACACATGTCCTAAGAGGAGAGTCTTGCTTCAGAGGTTCCTATCTACTAGGAAAAAAAATATTGCATTTCCTTTGCATTAAACATGGTAAGTGTTGGGCTTTCCTTAAAATTTAGATTTTTGTCGCGTCATGAGGTCTTGTTAAAGACCCTACCAAGGTTCATGTCTCACCTAGGACACGTTCCTGTTTGTGCTTGTGCAATTTGTACACCAGTGCTTGCAACTGTGATTGGGGTCATGTGCAACAATTAAATTGAGACCATGTGCCAAAATGGTAGCACCTCGTGAATTATCCCAACAGGTTGTTTATTTTGAATCTTGAAAAGCTGTGAAAGCTCAGGGCACAGCTCAGGGATCAAATGCTACTCTATGCTTATTAGGCATACAATCTCACCCTGGCTCAGTAGGTCCACACCAACCACTAACGATCTTCAATCATCAGCATCTGGCCGTTAATGATTTGTTTCTAGCAGTCTCCATGAAATTATACCAAAGAAATGTTTGTACGTGGTGAGGAAAAGTAATTTTCACAATTTGTCACAAGTCTGCAACACTAAACCATTAGAAGTTCTAATAATGTGCACTGTAAAAATAATGCTTGCAAACTTATTTACTTTGCCCAGCAAATGATGCTGGCAATCAACAAAATTCCTACAATTGTATGTCATCACAGGTATGCAAGTTTAATAAATAAATAAACTCTTTAATTTGTCCAGCCTAAAAATAGCAAGGGAACAAGGATTTTAGACTAGATTAACATAAGAAATCAAATATAGAGGGATCTTAGAAGAAATTATTGTAGCCCTACATCCTTCTAGACTGTGATCATTCCCAACAACAGTCACCTTTTGTCTGTTTCCTTGTGCTCCCCCCTAGTTGAAACTGTTAAGACAGCTACAAAGTAATCGACACAAAATAGATCCAATGCATGGCACAACTACATAACAAAATGTTATGCAGTGTTACGGGAAAGGAAAAGATATCAAGGATGCTAATAACATCAAAAATTAATTGGACAACTACTTGATGACAAATAGCAGTATGACACTGACTGATTTTGATAAAAGCCTACATAAAATACGTAAAATAGTTTTGCTCAAATACCAGTATCTGCAGAAACACCAGCTCTTTCTGTATTAATGTTATTTGAAGCAGAAGCCATTGAAGCTAGGGACAACTCTCCAGATAGGCCTTCTTTAAGAGCTGGAGAATCATACCCAGCAGCAAGTCCAAGCCGTGTAACATGTGAAAACAGCTTCCGCTCATTCAATACTGGAGAACTCCCAGATGCAGTTTTTGGTTCCCCTAATGCTTCTTTTTCGGTTTTCCATGAAAGACACATTACTCAATCAATAAAATGCCAATTTGTGGTCAATAATCAATCATTCAAAAGCAAGAATTTTTACCAAAGGTATCACATATGCTATCCTCAACATTCAAATCAATTTCTCATACCACTTAACATCAAATATACTTCAAAATTGTTCTCTATAGGAATGGAGCTCAAAATTACCTTCAAAATCAGCACTTGACGGTGGCCTGTCATCATTATTGACATAAGCAAATTCTGGTAGAACAGGTCTCGCTTGTATTGCCACAGCTGAATCCACCCTCTTAGCTCTAGCTTCCTGTTTCCAGTTAAAATGAAAGTGTCTATTAAGAATACTAGAAATTAGAGAAGTTTTAAATTAAAATTGCACTTTTTAACATTAGATAAGAACTGGCTCCTCGTGATTCAAAAATAATTAGAGAAAGGTTCATTATTTAAAACTTCTAAACTTTTGCAACTACACAGCGGTGCCTTATTCAATAACCTGAAAGTAAAAAATTCGCAACATATAAAAATAGAAACACATTACTGTATTTCTATGGCACCAGAAACAACAGCTATTAAAATTAACACTAACTGTCAAATGCAACAAAGTGATAAGACAAACAGAGGTTCCACCACTCAGAAGACAGGAATAAATTGCCAGAATAACTCCAACCTCCAAATCATAAGTGACCTTTGGCAAGTTACCATGGTTTGTCTGGCTGTGGAGGGCACTGTAGACCGTCAGAGTACAGTCTATATCAGATTTAAATGTGTAGAATTGACCAATAGACAGCCCTATGTGTCTCATACTTGTGTTTGTCTTTAATGATATTTGACATCTCCAGTTTGCTGGGGAGCTAGTAAAAACCATTGCAAAAGACATGCTGTTTTCCTAGATGAAGTACAAACAACTGTGTAGAACATTTAGTGCAGCAAAACAGAGAGCAACTGCAGCCTTGTATTTTAGCTTTATTTTATCAGCTAAGATGGGCAAAAGTAGTGTTCTGTAGGGCTAATGGTTTGGTGGCCATGGAGTTGCCACAGGATGCAAATGCCAAACATGGCAGAAAATGCAGCCTGAGCAACCTCATAGTGCCCCCAACTAAAGGGTAGGGAATACCGGTCTCGCTGACTAAGCATATTTTCTGGATACAGAGATTGACAGCAAGATATACTAAATATGCTTAGGTTTTTGGGAGTTACATAGCCCCAAAGGTAAGTTTGATTGGGAAAAGTTAAAACGCTCCTATGAAAAGTCCACAGGAGGTCTCAAGATTTATTCCTGTCAAGTCCTTTAAAGTTACCAGTCACCTCAGCAGCTGGCAGTTGATCTGCCATCGATCCATAATTCTGGGGAAGACAAGGGAGGATTCCGCTAATTTCTTCAGGTAAAAAGAATTAGTTCTATGATGTAATTTTTCCTACCCCACTATGGATCGAGACATTGCATCACTGAATAATCAATTAATCAACCAATTTGTTTAGCTCTACATCCTTCCCCAGGAATCATTTCCAATACATCTGTGGGACAAGCTCGTATGCATTGGGTACAACAAATACATGTATCATAAATTTTGACCGAATGTGCAATTGGATCTCCATCAGGTAGTAAAAGTTTTCAATTTGATGAGTTTTTTTTATGCCTTCAAACCATTTTAGTTTTAATTCCTTCTCAAAACAAGCATTGGAAAGATAACCTTTCAACATATAAGAGTAAAAAAGATGATAAAAAAATTAAGAACTCAAATCTTAGCCCATATATTAGATTAGCTTCTCAGAAATATTAACTCATAAATACCCTTTACGGGCTAAGATTTATGAGTTAAGATTTCTGAGGGCATCCCACTTTGACCTAGTGCACTGGGAAACACAAAATTGCTTAAATTAGGGTTTATGCAGGGTTCTTGCAGTTCTGATTGGACCATCAAGTGCACCCTAGGCCACTTGATCATCTCCTGTTCAAAGCACACTTTTTTGAGGTGGTGCCTTGGGAAGTGTGAAACCCTGCCTTGGGATTTGCGAAGAGCATTGTGAAATGGTGATACTTATTGGAATCTATCGGTAGATTGAATTAACTCCTTTAATATGATTTATGTGTCTTTATCATCCATTGTTAACTCCATATAAGGCACTGATCTTGGCCATAAGGCCTGTAGAAGTGTATTTGCAGGTGTGTCGGTGCCTGCAGGTGTTCTTCCTCCATTAGGAGTTACCCAAAGAAGTTGAAAAGTTAGGTCGTGGTGACTTTGGGTCTAACCTCTCTCATATGCTTGCCATCACTAACACATGGTATACTTAGTCTGATTTGAAAGAACTGGTAGTTTGAGCAGTAACAAACCCAATGGACCTTGAGGGGTCAATGAAAAACCCACCCATTTTATTAAAACCCTGCCTATGCCTGAAAAGCCCACTAAGCCTTGAAAAAACTACCATCGCCAGAAAGTTATAATTCAGGTCTTGGGGCATTTCCAGCCCATTCTAACTCATTTGTTCTTGGTTTTTATGAGAAGGGTTTTGCACAGAAGCTAAGGTTTTGGCAACATCTAGGAGTTGATAGTGCAGCAGTGCCATAAGGCCAAAAAGCCAATGTATACAGAGAAAGAATTTAGGAGTGGATTGCTCAGAAAGGCCAAAAGACCATAGAGCCAATGTATAAAGGGAAAGAATTTCTGTGGTTTGAGAATGCTGCTGAATCATGGGTGGCACTCATTCCTAGAGGCAGCAGGGGCAAGGGGCAGAAGGCCTTCTATTGTCACTTGGCACTCAATCCTAGAGACAGCAGGGGTAAGGTGCAGGAGGGCCTTCTGTTGACACCCATTCCTAGAGGCTAGGGAATAGGCTGTTATATCTATCATTTATGCAATGTTTTCTAATGCAGGAGCATTGGCTGTCAAGGTCAAGTGCAAATGTCTAATTAGACCTTTAGGTCTAGACATCAGCCCAAGGAGGGTTTATTGTAAAAAAAAGACATTGTAAACTTTCATGCGAAAAGTGTTTTATTTGCTAGTATAGGTGACAATGTAAACATCCAGTTATGTAACAGATCCCTAAAACAGGGGGATGACTCGAGAGAGAGAGAGTTTTAGTGGCATTGCAAGAAGATAGGATTTGTTTGAGTGAGTCATAAGTTAGTTTTCTTAAAATAGAAATGGTTGCATTAGCTTAAGAATTAGTTGCTGGGTTTTTTAGGAAGTCAATTGAAAGAGCTGAATAAGCTCTATTTTGTGGAAGAATCAAATGGTAACTCTGAAAAGGAGAGACAGAGGAGAGGAGAGAGAACTCAGTGAGGAGTTCAGTGTGAGAATAATGGCCATTGAATGTTGTATAGGCCATGTTCAAAGCAGGTTAGGGCTTTAACTATGCATGTTCAAATCTATTGTTAATGGAAAAGCAGATTCACCATTTTGTTGTATTGTTGTTCTTTTGCATTCTGTGTATAGTGTAAGTGAATGATCTTGGTGAATAGAAGTAGTTCTGTGTATAGCTACAATATGCATATAAAATCTTGACAGAAGGAGATTGGGTAGAATTGATAGTTCTATACCCTGCAGAAGTTTGCTGAATTTTAAGTAGACTCTGGAAACCAGACTATTTGTGTGTATTTAATGCTTGATGGTATTAAGGATGTGCAAGAGTGATATTGCAGACTGGCGAGTCTGGGCAAGGTTGCCATGTGCAAACTTGTTGTATGAATTTATCGACATGAATAGAAAGTAAGAATCTCTGGAAGAAGGGGTGTAGTTGCTAACACACCATTCAGTATTTTAACAGAAATATTTTGTCGATGCATAGAAGCAGTTGAGGAACTGATGGAGCGTTGTCCCTGTGCATATGAGGTCGCCATAGTATAGTTAAGATTTGGAGTTGAGCCACGGAGAGTGAGGTGAGGTAACCTTGGCTCACTGTACAAGAGATAGAAGAATGGAGATTCCTGCACAGAGGCAGTTGGACAGTCTTAGACAGAAAATGGACGCTTCCTGAGCGTTTTGATGATGATCGTACGGTGGTGAGTGGACGAGATTGATCAGGAGACGATGTGGAAAGCAAATAAGGATCAAAAGTTCCTGTGCGTGCCAAGGTCGATCAAACGATTGAAGAACATCGAGAGAATGATGGTGAATGGTCAAATGTTGACGTGGAAGAATCAGAATTGGACGAGAGTGTTTGGGTTAGGTCTGCGCAAAGGAAAGGAGACCAAGAATCAAAGGTTGCTGTGTGCTTAAGAAAAAGATTTATGGCACAGGATTGGTCGACTAATAGAAGCTTGGAATTGAGTTGGCACTTGGTTACAGCGTGTGGTTCTGTGAGTTGAGAAAAGCTGTGCGTAGAGAGAGAGGGATTGAGTGTTGATAGGTCCTCGAGTCTGGACGGGTCTTGTCCTGGACCTGCATCATTTTGAAAGTACAAACAGTCATGCAATTTCAGATCCTGAGTCCTCTCTTGGCATTATATTCAATGTAACTAAGACTATAATCTAAATTCAATGCCTATATTTTTTGTATTTTTCAATACATCAACTCATTGTTGGGTTGTCTGCTACGTTTTGGTGTAGTCTAAAGTTTAAACCATTGTTTTTAAACTTGGCCGAGCCGGCTCGGACTCGGCCCGAGTCACCCGAGTTGAACCCTAACCAAGTCAAACTGGCCTTTAAATCGGATCGGGTGGCCGGCTCGATACCAAACCAGTCAGCTCGGCCGAGTCAAAGGTCTACTCGCCGATTTTTTCCCGGATTTCAATTTTTTTTTAAATTAAAAATTATTGCCTAACCTAACTCCTACCCCTAACCTAACTCCTAACCTAACCTAACACTACTTACCTGCTGCATGCCGTCAACTTCTTCTTATCACATGGATGCTCACGGTTCGGGTTGAAACTTTAAACCTCTGCTCACGGTTGCGGCTTGAACTTTAAACCTCTGCTGGCTCACAGTGGATTCTGGAGACTGGAAGTTGAAGCTCTGCTCACCACCAGTGCTACTGCTCACGGTGGAAATTGGAGGCTGGCCGCTGGAGCTCGGGTTGAAGGCTTCAAAGTTGAAGCTCACTCACGGTGGAAACTTTAGGAAGCTCACTCACTCTCCATCATATACATTACATGCCATTTAGGCATCTTTGATTATGTATTTTCATTTTGTTCAGACTTTCATATATGTATTATGTATTTGCTGCTTGCAGCCTTGCACATTGGCACAGTACCCTTCGTGCAATTTTGATATGTTCACCCTTATATGGTATATATATGATCATACTTTGGATGTTTTGTCTCTAATGCTTTGGAATGATGGATTATAACCAATGTTTTTTAATAAACCGAGTCAGTAAAATCAAACCGCCCAAGTCACTGTCGAGTCCAAGTTGACCCTCAGTCGATTCCGAGTCCGAGTTTTAAAACATTGGTTTAAACATTTTACAAATTTGACCTTTTCCAGCTGTTCAAAATAACAAGAAGAGAAACTAACAACTTTTCTCTAAAATACAGCAAAAATCATTTTGTATTGATGGAATTGTAAATATCAATCGCTAGCATTGCAAAATCAGATAGCAATATTGGTGTTCGAGGGTGCTGAATCCATTTCTGGTGATTTTATGGTCGGATTCAAGTCATCATAGAATGAATAGTATTCATCCTAAGTTTTTGCCAAGTCCCAAATCAAGTTGACTTTTCAGCCAAACCAAGTCTTGTGCAAAGTTGAGACTAGTGGATTTGATAACTTACAAAATTTTCAAAATATGGATAAGTAAAGCTACACCAGGTTTATACACAATCTGAATTCTGGGACCTGTTGTTGATTTTCTGAGCAGCATCGAGAGCCCTTCTCTTCGGAGAATGGGACCACCTGGTCCGGGACCACGGAAGACTCAACCCAGTGTTGAGTGACCATTCTGTTAAATGGTAGATATCTGGTCTGGGACCATTATATAAACCCCGACCTGCCCTGGGTAGACTCAACCTTGTGTTGAGTAGACATCTGGTCCGGAACCACGATGTAGACCAGTCTGGGACTGGTAGACTCAGCTTAGTTCTAAGTAGCCATTCTCTGGGAGAATGAAGACACTGTAAGCCCTTGACTAGGTCTAGGCATGTGTGTGGCACTTTGACCCTTGATCTATGGGCTTGGTGTGCTTCTCCAACGATTAGCTACCCTTGGTTAAGTTACCCTAGTACCAGATCTAGGTGTCACACAGTGTGTGAGATAAAAGCATTAATAACTCTCTTGGTTTATGATGATGTACTTTTGAAATAAAAAAGTACCACAGGGGCACTTGGTAAAAGGCCAAAGTCAAAAGTCAAAGAAAAAAATAAAAATAAAAGTACATTTTTGGTAATAGTGAAAGTGAAATTAGGAAAAGAATAAAAATATTATTATTTTTATATTTCGTAATCTTGTCCACCTAAAAGGACCACAAGTGGAAAAACAAAATTAAAGGACTTCTTATAAAAGTCAAAGGAAAAAATAAAAGTACCTTTTTGGTAAAAGTGAAAGTGAAATTAGGAAAAGAAAAAAATAATATTATTATTTTTATTTTTCCTAATCTTGTCCACTTAGAGGTGAACAAAGGCTATAAAAGAATATCAAGCCTTCTCATTTGTTACACACACGTTTGCTCTCACAGGAGAAGAAGACTATCTTATGTTCAAACCCCCAGGTAGGGTTTTATCAGCAAAGTCCATCTTTAGTATTTTTGCATAGCTATCTTCAGCATTCCATTTTTTCATTTAGTTTTCAGCAGTCCGATATTTTCGGGCAGTTTTCAGCAAGCTGATATTTTTGGGCAGTTTTCAGACAGTCTGATATTTTCAGGCAGTTTTTCCGCTGTCTGATATTTTCAGGAAGTTTTCAGCAGTCTGATATTTTTGGGCAATTTTCAGACAGTCTGATATTTTCGGGCAGTTTTTGGCAGGCTGATACTTTTGGGCAGTTTTCGGCAGTCTGGTATTTTTCGGCAGTTTTCAGACAGTGATATTTTCGGGCAATTTTCAGCAGTCTGATATTTTCGGGCAATTTTCAGCAGTCTGATATTTTCGGGTAGGAGAGAGAAAATCTCAGTTTTTCTGAGAAAACCCTAAAATGGTAATTTTCTGTAATTCTGGAAATTGTGGGTAAAATTATCAGTCTGATTTTTACTGATGAATTTTACAGTTACTGTGGTCAAAATCCAGATCTAGATTTGAGGAACTTTTTGAAAAATTTCTTAAGCCATCTCATTTACGAGATGAGCTATTAATGTTTTTGGGGTTTTTGTCCTTTGAAGGTTTCTCCAGTGAAAAGTATTGTCCATGTGTGCTGATGTGATGAATGTGTTTTTACTGCACTGCTGATCTATTTATGTTTATCTGCAAATTTTTAAAGTTTATGCTAATGCTGAAAATTCCACACCTGTAAAATAAATGCATTAAATTATAGGTACTGTTTAGAGAAAGGTCTGCACCTGCAATCTGTAAAAAAACAAACAGATAGATCAAGCAGGCATTTATAGCAACTAATGCCACAACCACCTTTTATCATGTAGAGAGGACTAATGTTTGATCTTCCACAGTTTTTCTCTTCACTCCGATATCTTGACACAATTAAAATTTCGCAATATCGTAATTAACAAAGAATGTGGAATACAATTAGAAGAAAGGAACTAATCACATTTATTAAAATAGTAGAACGTAAAAGACTCTAATATCTCAGAAAATTGTCTGAAGCTAGGCATGCAGTTGTAGATATTATGTGGAATCTTTAAAACATGAAATCCCTTACAACCATTTCTAATTATCACTATTGTGTAAATCACATGTGTAGATTCAACCAAGTGTATTTCAATGCTACCTGCTTTCGACGACGCCGACGTTCAGCTTTGCGTTTCTCAATCTCATCAGTAAATGGAAAAAATGCACTAGGAGGTAAAAGGTTACTTAGATCAATCTCACACAACTGCATGGATTAAAGTACACAATGAGACTCAATTGAGATAGGCTTAGTGCAATCATGGCTTTAAGGTATAATGAATGAACAGAATACTGTAAATTACTGGCATTCCAGACATACCAAATTTCTAAAACACACAGTAAAATACCTGAAATGTTGTAGTCAAAGGGAAATGACTCAAATAGCGATAGCGCTTTCTGATGACTTCTGACTGAGTAAATGTCTCCAACTGTAAAATTTTGCCATCAATTCTGCACACAAATCACCAATGATCATAAACCAGCTGCATCATAAAACAAATTGTCAAATTGCATAAACTCTTTAATTTGCAATGTAAATATTTATAACTCAAAAATCCTCAGATCTTCTAGTAAGAAATCGCACATCATTGTTGAACAAATTTTCTTCATCCATGAATGCAAATGCATACAACACCCCTTCCATTTATAATTTCAACTTAGCTGTAAAGCTTGAAATACAAAAAGCTTCTTCCTATCACTCTAAGCACAGGTATAGATAATGTTCATTACAGGATTTAGGATTTGTATAGATATTGTGATAAGGGAAAGCAGTGGTTGGGGAGTATACAATGCATGGTATTCACCCAATTTACAGACCTACTTCTCTCAAACTTAGGGACCATTGATTGTGCATAATTTATAAATTTCATTGTTGTTAGGAAATGCAACATTGTGTTACTTGGTCATAAAATTAAATAAAGTCAGTGTGTGTTCTTGAGGGTGTTGCACATGCTCATTAGTTATGTGGGAGTTTCAAAGTTTTTGCATGGTTGTAACAATCTTAAAGGGGGCTCATGAAATTTGCAACCACGAGATTAATTTGATCCTAAATCAACAAATACAACATCAACCATATAAGACCAAACCCAAGTTTGTGGATCACATGGAGCAAGCAATATTAACATGTCTCCAAATCATTTAGCTTATAACTATCTGCAATTGATTTAGCTGAAAAGAATTCAAACAGATCTGAGATGTGGACTTTAAAAAGTTTGTCATAAAATAATCAAAAATAGGAAAGAAACTGAAAAGATGAGACATACCCAATTGATTTCATTCTCATTTGTCTATCCTTAGAAAGGGTCAAAGACTCAAAACTAAGCATGATGACAATAACAAAAAAATTATGTTTTCACGTGAGACATCTTCGTCAAGAAAACTCTTTTTGAAGATTGTCCTCTCAATGTTCAAAATTCAAATATGTAACACATTAATGTTTTTCCCAAACTCTGCTTCCCAGCTATAACTTATTTTAGCATAGAAAAAATTCTGTAGAAAGATGTCTTTACCAATCTGAATCATTATGTGGATGTCTATCCCTCTATGACATGATTTACCAATCTGAATCGTTATTAAGATGTCTATAACTCTATGACATAATTACAATGAGATCATTCAAACGTTTAAATCAATGGCTGTAACAAGTAAAGCATTAGGACATGAATAGCAATTTGGTATGATATGAAGACATGCATACCAATACAGTATAACATTCAGATGCCCATTACAATATTGGATGCCATAAAGATCCCTGTAACAATACAAGATGTGACTAAGACAGCCCTTATAATCTATGATGTCATAGGACACCTATATCAACATTGAACATCGTTAGGATTGGTGTTTTGAAAACCAGTCAACTCAGAACCGGAACCGGCCGAGCTGACCAGTTTAACCCTCGTCAATTTCAAACCGATACAAAACCCAGCCTGGAGGCCAGTTTGGTGCCAAACTGACCAAGTTAGACCTTGACTCAGCCGGATCAGCACCAAACCGGCCAATTCTGCATTAACTCGGCTGAGTTAATCCAATTATGTCCAGGGTGCATACATGGAGGCTAGACACAGATTTTTTTTTTTAAATTGACAAGTTTTGTACTAGTGACATTGAAGTCAGTAATATGGAATGGTAATTTTAATTTCTTAAAGTAAAAGGATAGAAAATGAAAGATTAAGAAAATATCACAAAATGAAGGATAAGGAGAATGTCAATTTACTTAAATTTTTAACATCAACAATTATTGTTTCGGGATGTTTGAGAGTGGTTCCAACCTCATTGGACTTCATATCCAACGTGTAGAATTTTAGATCCCATTCAGAATTCAAACTTAATAGCTTTCAGGATTTCAGGATTGCAACATTTCCACTGGATTCTATGATGTATGAGGGTAAGGGATTGGAATTTAATCAAACACATCAACTCTCTATGTACCTTGATGGTGGTGGTGTTGATGCCTGATTGTTGAAGTTGATTGAACTCCTTTGACATGATCTTAATAAAAATGTACCCTTCAGTCAAGCAAAATCACTTATTAAGCATGGTAAGTTTTATCTACCTCTTTTTAACGATTGGATTACGAAGTTCCATCAAAGTTGAAAACTGCCTGAAAAAATGGAATGCTGAAGATAGCTGTGCAAAAATGCTGAAGATGGACTTTGAAAATACTAATGTCCTTGGAGGATCAACTTTGAGACTCGAGGTAGAGGCAAGGGGCTAGAGCCTAGAGGAGGGGGGAACAGAGTGATATTGATAAACAGGATTCCAATATAGGCAATGATTTTGACGATTATGTATTTTCAATTTTGATTCAGATCTGTATCGCACCTGGTGCCATTGTGATAAATTCACCCTTACATGAGTCAACTTTTGTGATGTCTCTAATGGTTTGGAATCATAGCCGGAATGTTAAATATTTTTTTTCATTAAAATTGTAAAATTTTATGTATTTTTGAATAGTCCAAGTCCTTGAAATCAAACCACTCCAGTTCATTGCCAGTTCCAATTCCGCTCTGAGTTGACCTTCAACCAGTTCAACTCCTGGTTCAGAGTTTTAAAAAATTGGTTAGGATGCCTATACCAATATGGAATGCCATTAGGACACATATACCATTATCCAGTGCCACTAGGATGTTAATACCAATATGAGACATCATTAGAATGCATAGGCCCCATACCACTTTCTAAAGCCATTGCAGCAACTGACTGTGATATCATTAGGATGTCCACGCCACTTTGTGATGTCATTTGGGCATCAATATTAACAACTATAACACAATGTGGCATTATTAAAACACTACAAGTATTTAGGATGTGCATGCCGATATGGTATGACAATGCCTTTAGCTTGTTTACACCAACCTGTATCATCATCAAGAAGTTTGTACCAGTTATATTTACAAGCACTTTACAATCGGATGTCTTTTTACCGATGTCACCATTCTACAAGAAGATCAATTATGAAGGTTTTTCTTACAGAAGATTTCAATTGTGAACCAAAGAAGGTGAACTATTAGGAAAGGGAGCTAGCAAAGGTCGGTTGTGAAATTAATGATTCCATCAAGCAAATGACTTCCATATCATTAGGATGTGCAGACCACTTTGTGATGTAATTTAGGCATCGTTACCAACAACTATACCAAAATGTGACATTATTAAGACACTAGGACCTCACTACAAGCCCTTTGCAATCAGAGATGTCCTTATGTCTATGTCACCATTCTACAAGAGGAATCAATTATCAAGGTTTACTTACAAAAGATTTCACTTGTGTGCCAAAAAAGGTGAAAGATTTGGAAAAGGAGCTAGCAAAAATGTAGTTGTGATGTTAACAATTCAATCAAGCTAGCAAACTAGCAAACCATTAAGTCATTTATGAAAATAAAACAAAAAAATGACACAACAAACAAAAGGAGATCAACAATATCTGACAAGTAGTGCACTGACAATGAAGGCATTGATGAATGTGTGAGTGCAACAGGAAATACACCAATTTTATTGTGATTTATTTCACCTATAAATATTAAATTGAAAAATGAAAGTGTCCTAGAGAAATCTAACAGTTGACTACAACAGAATCCTGAGGTGCATAATATATCTAAAGAAAATAATTTATTAAGAAGAAACGGATAAAGATCACCACCTAGATGGCAGCAAGTTATGGCTCCCATAATGGTGAATAAGACATTTCATATTCAAGGGATGAAGGATGAGAAATTGTCCATCAGCTGACTGCACATAAAAAGTTACATAATGTCAGTTCCAACATTACAGTACAAAAATGATGAACAAACAATACATGCAATGTATAAACTAATAAAGGCAAATGCTTTAAATGGTTCATGTTACCCACCATGCATAAGGTAATCGGATTAGTATTATTTAATGACAACTAAAAAGACAGCCGTTCTAAAGCAGAGTAGCATGAGACCACAGAGATCATTCAGTACCCAACCAGCTAAATTACGAATGTTCTCAGAAGTATTCTCTTAAACAATAAAAAGGCCACATGCAGTCAGTACAATGCAACTAATTAGTGAATAGGGATACATTAAGTCAAGAAAAGGAAAGTACAAAGTCTTTTCTTAATGAAATGGAGGTATCAAGCTAGACTACACATTGCGCAATTATGGGGCAAATAAATATGTAATGAATGTGGTAAAGTAACCCTTTTGCAAAACTCAACAAGTGCATCAATGATATGAATCTGGAAATGATTATTCATGATTAAGAACACTGCCAGCAAATGCTCGTCCTGATATTATTGCAAACTCCAACCTTAAGAAGACACGCTCGGACCCTCCCCTTTGACCTTGGAAAGGTATAACCTCAATCTTCTTAGGAATCGGTTTAACAAGCAAAATTTCCATCTCCCACTAGTTGTCATGGTGGAGGCCTAGTCCACTGCTACACTACTGTATAAGCTTCATACTTTTCTCTTTTTATCTTGGGTTCTGGATTTTCATATCCAAAAATAAATACGGTATTTTTCATATACAAAAATAACTATGGCCTTTTTATCATTTGAGGTGGGTCTCAACCAACGTTTTTCCCCTTCCCCTTAGGTGGTAATTTTGGGGGGATATAATTGGAAAATGTCACATTCATACACCCACTCACAATAAAAGATTCATAATGGATATGCAGCATTGGGACCCTGATAAATGCACAGATTTATTATTTTTTCCCAAGTAAACTTCCAATCACTTCCATGGATGATACTCAGTGCATAACCATTGGCCCTGATTACAGTGCCTGAGCCAACAGGGACATCAAGCAAGGCATGCAACAAAGACAGACAGCCAGGGGAATCAACCCCAAAACATCCTGCATGAAGCTCAAAACACTAAACCACTCAAGCTAATTTATTTCAAAATGACAATCTTTTCTGACAAAACTGTAATGAACGACCACCATTGAACATATTATACTATTAAAAGTTACATGCCACTGATAAACAAACTTACCAATAAATTACGACTTGGTAGACACTGCATCAATATTTTGATTTTGGGAAGCAAGAGTCAAAAACAATATTGCATCTAACTTATAGGTAAACAATCTATGTTCAAGATTTACAAGCCAAACCATTCTATAACCAATCACATCACTTCATAATTTACAGAAGTCAATCAATTCAAAAGATAGGTGTCAATAAGAATATTTGGCCTGTCATAAATATAAAACAATTGCCAATAGAGAAATAAGGTTTAATATATTATATATGTGTGTTTATGCAGGTGGAATGTGTGAATATCTGAGTTGCATGGGTATCCGTACCTAGGGGTAGGGTAAGCATACCTGTACCAGATGCCAGTACCCACATACCAGATACCCCGTACCCACGTACCCTGTTGTACCCTGACATACTGGAAACTTGGCCAAAGTACCTGACACATTTGTCATCGATTTAGGGTACCTTGATGTTGGTGGTGCTTATTGTTGAACTCCTCTGTCATGACCTTAGCAAAAATGTACCCTTCATTCACACAAAATCACTTATTAAGCATAGAGCTAAGAGGCTCACCCCGGTGGGCTTCGAGACGTCTTGGCCCCTATTGAGTCACAAGTTACTGATATATCTAGCTTGCACACTGTTGGGTATACTCTTGGGAGGTTGCCAAGTTCCCACGGTTAAAAAAAAGGATGGGAGTTTTTTCTACCTTATTTTAACACTTCGATTAGGAAGTTTTATCAAAACTGTAGGGTGTTCACTAATGTCCTTGGAGCCCCAACTTCGAGATTTAAGGTGGAGGCAAGGGCAAGAGCTTAGAGGAGGGGGCACAAGGTGAATATCCCCATCCCCGTACCCAAGTTTCCTGGCAACTTACGTGAATATGGCATGTCAATCATAGTTTTTCTAAAGCATAAGTGTACAACCAAATACTCTTTAAAATACTTGTGCTTGGAGCTATGTATGTGGTGAATTTGTGCTGTTCCAAAACATGAAAATCAGGTTGCAATCATCCCAGGTTCTACCGGTAAAAGGATGAGATATATTTCCAACCAAGGAAGCAAATTGTCATTGTCTGACAAGAAACAGTGATGCAGCCAACAATGACGAAATTCACTGACACCTAACAGACAGGAAGGTGTTGAAAATAGAATGCAACATTCAGTTCATAATTCAGATTCCTGTTGGATGACTATTACATAGCCTGTTCAAAGAACATAGTGCTTCAATCTTGATTCTTATCTTTGTTGATCTAGGGAGCAGAGGAATAAAGCTACATGCTAGAAGAAAGTCTATCTTGCATGGTATGCACTCAAATGCTGAGCCCAGTAAACTAAATCCAGTAAAAAATTGCCAACAGAAAACCTATTTCAAGCAATCAAGGATACAATCATACAAGTACGTAAAAATTTGTAAGTCTTGAGCACAAATTTGATAGACAGCAAGTTGTTCAAGTTCTCTCCAGAAAAGATAAGATCATATTATTATTGTCCACAAATGACCAAAAGGTGGGTCAATTGGACTAAATGTAGAATCAGTAGTGAAAAACTACAGAACTACCAAAGCAATTCCTATAAGCAAAGCATAAGCTAAAATAAGTTAAACTACTGTATGAGAAAAGTAGACAATAACATAAACCTAGACACAACAAAACAATAGGCTACACATCATCAAAAGCAGGTGCTGAATGAGGGCGGAAGCCTGTGCATTCGTATTAGATAGAAATTGATGGAGAGGAAGAGGATGGAAATGTCCCTACAGGATCATCATCCATCAAGAGGGAGCCAAAACACTGTCTAACGATGTACTCAGCAGAGTCCAGGTCTAATAGGGTTGCATCGTGAAACCTGGGAGGAAGTCTAAATGATTCACCAAGACTCTCCTTAACATGTGAGGCCGCTGAAAGAGCCTAGTGATGACAAACCGTTGTCCTGAATTTGGTTGGGGTGGGGGTATGCAAGTAGCCCATGCTGAGAACTAAGATGAGCCTTGGGCTGAGATCAGGCACTGGATCCTCAAGGACCTTGTAGGGGCAGGTTTGCTAACCAAAGAGCAAGTGGAGCTTCGTGGTCTTACTAATCTAGTGTCAGAATTATCTTGGGAATCTGCCTATTGCTTGTTGACACCAGTAAACCAAATAGAAGAAAATAAAAAAGCGATACACCTGATGGAGTTTGTTTAAGCAGGTTCTTGTAAGTTCTAATATTTGTGTTCTGAGTCCTGACACCTTCCTAACACAAAATGGTAGGCATCTTTGTTCTGGTTATAGGAAAAAAGTACCAAGGGAGAGTCTTGAGCTTGAGTAAAGGCAGCTAAAACCTCCCTTCAATCTCATAATAGATGGAGATCAAATTTCAAAAGTCATTTGGACATCAAATTTGCTGAGGTAGGAACTTTCATAATCCTTATCATATTGTTATGAGTCATAAAACAGAAGCTTATACAACAAAATTTTGTTGAACATGTTTAGTACAGGATTTTAGCACTTGGGGTCAAAATGTAAGATATGGGCAAGTGAACCATAGACCCTGATTCCCTTAGTCTATTCCATGTTAAAAAAAGAGAAAAATATATAAGTAACAATGGGCCTTGTAGATGTTGACACGTGGAGTGAAAAACACAAATTTAATATTTAAGTAAGAACACAGTTAAATACCCAATAAACCTTGATCGCTTGTGGACCTTTGTGGTACCATACATGCTGGAAAAGAAACATTAAATACCTGATAAAAAGAATATGACTCCCCATCCATAGGCTCTGTGTTTTCATTTTGATGCTTGAACTCTATATCTTCCAAATTTTTAATTTCTTGAAGTTTCTCTGATCCTTTATCTAATTCACTTTTATTATCACAAATAGGAAGGTGTTCCTTAACACCTTGTGGTTCTGATGGATCATCCTCCTTTACAACAGCCTTCTGTGCTGATAACTGCTCCAAGTTAGTAATAGAACTGGGATAACCTCCTGACCCAACAGCCTTCTGTGCTGATAACTGCTCCAAGTTAGTAATAGAACTGGGATAACCTCCTGATCTCATAGTTACTTGATGACTTGAGTCATGATTAGAGAAAGTCATGTCATGCCCAGATTTTATTTTCACAGATTGTGTAGTACATCCTGAATTAGAACCGTCAATCTTGAGTTTACCAAGCCCTGCTTTAGCCTCAGCTATAAACCGTTGTTTCAATGGGGGACTACCACTGAGATATTCTGACACACGGCGTTCAGTCCATGCCTTTTTTCTTTCTTCTAATTGATCTCTAGCTGCGTACACATAAGGAAGTAACTCCAGATCTTCACCCCCCTCAGACTGTACCTTCTCAATCCAACTGGTAAGCTCAAATGCTGCCTTGCTTGCAGATAACTCTGGATCGTATGTCAGAGTAAACCTTGAAAAGGCATTACACTGACCATCGATACTGTGAGGCAAAGCACCCAGAGGATGCTGATTTTTCTCAAAAGGAATGACAGAACTTTTTGCCCGAGTTAGAAGTGTGAAGTCAATGTGTTCCCCAACATCATACTGCTTTACATTGCCAATGCAAACATTATGAAGATCCTTACATGAAATCATAACAGAGCAGAGGGGGCACTTCTTCCAGTTGTCACCTTTGTGATCCCCTTCTCCCATCATCAAATACCGCAGAATACAAGGAAAACAAAAGATGTGACCACAAGTTGTTATTTGAGGACACAATGGAGGGCTGTCCAAACAAATCGGGCATTGTACATGGTTAGGAGTGGAAAAATTTACAGCTGCAACATCTTCCCATTGTAACATTTTATCTGGATTGCTTGAATTCAACACATAGTCCCCCATATCAGAAACCAGAAATCTGAAGTTTGCCTGCAAAAATAGATCCTTATTGTAGGGTTTTATTCGCTGTTGTCTCCTAGGCAGCAGATTTCTCGATGGGGCACGAGGAGCACGTGGAATTGGATCAGAATAAAAATTTAGCAAGTGATTACCATTCAATGTCTGACCTTTCCTTCCTCTTCTTATTGCATTTGTAGCCACTGAAGCACCAGTACCTGCATTTTGTTGATCAACATATCTCCGTACCTCTGCAGCTGGTGAGTTCCCATTAAGTGACTGGGCCATTCTGAATGTTGTGGACAAACCTCCTGAGCATGCAGGATGAGTTCTAGAAGATTGATGGTCAAGGTCATTTTGTTCCCTTGTATTCAAATTTCTTGCCACAAAATCCTGACACCATTTCAACACAAAGATCAGACTTCTGGATCAAAGTAATCAAACAATTAACTAGACAAGCACACAGGTAAAACATGACAACTGTCATTTTAGTGGAACCTTAGCATACTAGTTTTTTCTTCGACACTTAAATAATTTCACTCTAATTGAAAGTACCAAAGATTGTATCTGATAGTATTTTACATATTTTGTTTCATTATCAACACACAGTAAAATACATGTATATTTCTCAGTGCACCACTTTTCATAACAAACTCAGATTTCACTCTCCAAAGCATCCTCAATCGTTCCTTCAAATAGTGGGTTTCACTTTTCCTTAACAATGTCATTATCTTTGCCATTAACCAACTCCATGTAATCTCCCCATAGTTCCAACAACCTTGATTATACAATTAGAGCCTTTTGTGGTGAAAAAGTTAAAAACAAAGAACCTTGAGATAATTCAATGTTTATATTTGTACATTAGAGCTGCAAATTGCAAACAACTGAAACAAGATTTATCATAAGATATTCAGGTAAACAAAACAGAAAAAAACCTTAAGCAGAGCAATAATAGACAGGAGACCATAGTGGCTGATCCTCAGCCTGCAGCTGAAGGATGGGGACCTCCCCCTAAGGACAAACAACAACCTCCTAACACAGGATTTACTTCCTACAGTGTCTTGCTCTGTCTACTACCTCTGGCCTGGTGCCATGGTTGTTTACATGTTTATTTCTTTCTGCTTTGGGATTTGGTGGCCTTGCCTGGCTGATTTTGATTGGTTCAAGGTTTTTGCCTTGAGGTTATAGCTTGTGGCTGTCTCATGGCCGTTTTTTTTGAAAAAACGCAAATATATACTGTATATTAATTAAAATGTGAAACATATTCTCAAGCAAAACAGAACTTGACCAAAAAATCCAACCAAAACTCCTGAAATATCTCCAATATCTCAATCAAAATTCATACTTTAACTATATATCACACAACCTTACAGGACAAGAGGACACATACCAACAAAGAAAAAATTTAGAACACTGACACAAAGTATAGTATACTAGCACAAACCTTAGCAGACTCTCCAAGTTGCCTAGGCAACTGCTGGGAATCCTCAGAGACTGCATTCACAGATTCTGCCAACAGAGAAAATATGTGAGCATGACTCATCTCCCATACAGAGGTTGAAGCACGATAAATCAAAAGCAAAAGCAAATAAAATATATAAACAAGATATTCATTATTGAAATACCAAAAACAAAATTTTGTTCGAGGGCACACCAATTTTAAGAACAAGAAGTCCACGATGATAGGAGCTTTTAACCAAAAAGCTAAAAGAGAACATTGCAAGAGCAAGCTTGAACCTAGGATTTAATGGCATATTAAAATAAATTGGAAGATTCTACAAATTGTTCTTGAAAATAATCTTCAAATTCTCACAAGTAGACCTATGTCCTGATACCAACTGCAGCAATACCTATTAAAATCCTAATGTCTATTAGTTCAGCTTCCCATCTTCACTGTAATTAATCCTACTGATAATACACCTGCATTTACCAAATTGGAACTTGTAAATTATCAAAGTGGTGATTGGAACTCACTTTTATCAATTTGGCAATGAACCAAGTATAGTAGCTGTAGGAATCATTTTTAACAACCCTGTTCAACATTACACACTGCTTAGGCAAGACAAAAAGCAGGGAATGCGGAAAAAGTAAAAACCCAACATACCATTAATTAAAATCCCACTGACTACAGTAAGCCTCGTCTTTTGCCAAGGCACGAGAAACCCCCAAAGACAGCTTGCCTCAAATGCAAACTGGGGGCCATCTAAGCCCCACCTAAAGTAGTCAAGGGTTCCCTCAAGAAATATGGAGACTAGATTTAATTGAAAAAATGAACAAAAACACATTTAAAATTTAAACCACCCTCGAAACATGAGATTTTATCGATAAAAAGAATTGCTGGGGATTTTCTATCTTTACATTGCATTCTCTGCAAAAAGCTAGAGCTGTTGGAAACAGTTTACAATAAGGTTGTGTGGTTTTCTAGCATGTGCCACTTGTGGGAGGTGGTTTTCAGCTCACATTGGCACACTTTTTTCCAACAAAAAAACCCACAGAGAATTTTCAATTTCCCAGGCACTTCCACACATTTGTAGATGGTACCACTACCCAGTGCCAACCTGTAAGCACTAATTATGGCACCTGACCTAGCAGAGACATTGAGTGAGGCAAGCAACAGAGGAAGCCAGCCCAGAGAATCAACCCCAAGACCCCCTGCATGAAGCTGAAAGCAATGAACCACAAGAACACACCAGGAGGCAGGATCTCACAATGGCCCTCTGATCATGCAGAACATCTAATTTCTCAATTGATTTGTACTTGGACAGTGATTTTCAGATAAGATTGGCATTTTCATTGTGACAATAGTTGATTATTTCACTGTTTTGCACTTGGGCAGCAATTTTTGTCCAGTGAAATTGTCTTTCCCACCAATTTACACTTGTGGACGATAGTTGTATGCTGTAGACTGAATTTCTCCTTGTAGGCAGGTGCCATTATTGACTTTAAACGCCAATAATGGCACCCAACCCATTGTGAAAATTTTGCATATTTGTTGGCATAAAGAAGAGAGGAGTTACAAAGCTTAGTTAAGTACAATTTGCATGGTTCCAATCAATAATGGATATACTCAAGAGTCAAGGCTCAAGTTTTGGGGCTTTATGGTTGGTGTTTTTGCATATCTAGAGGCACTAACTCTAGTCCTAAGTTGAAGAAGTCAATGATGGATAAACAAACCAGCATTGTTAAAGATACTAATTCTACTGTTTATGTAGAGTCTTCTTAAAGAATGTCACCTCCTAGTTATAATATTCTTTCAAACAAACAAGGTGTTCCCTCCATTACATCAATTTTTTTACAATGGACGTAGGGCTAGAATAGACCATGCAATTGCACATTTTTATGCATGTGGAATATGGTTTAAGGTAGCAGGCCCTCCATTCTACTATGGAATGATATGTGCTATAAAGAAGTGGCCTAGAAGATAGCAGACCCGAAGACATGAAAATGTTCATGCCAATTTGCTATAAGAGAAATCAGAAGTTGATGAAGCTTTTAAACGAAAGCAGTTGTGAGTTATCAAATAAGAATTGCTCCATCACTATGGATGGATGGAAAGATCAGCAAAACAAAACCTTGTTAAAAAAACATTGTTTAATGCAATTCAAGACCCTCACCTCTTTAGCTGATCATGATGGACTCGAATCTTATAACCTTCTTATTATTATACTTTTGTTTATGTAGAGAGTCTCAAGGACTGGACAACAATAATGCACTTACTCTTTTATTTTGACCCTTTTACCTTGGCTCATAATACAGTAAAAATAAAATAAACCATTTTCTTGACTCGTGAAAGATGTAATCTAAGTAATCCCTCGTTCACACTTGTGTTCAAATTTGAGGATAATAAAAATTCAAAAAAAATGATAAAATTCACCATTAGTAAGTTCGATAAAGACAATTAACCGAATCCCCCCAACAGGGCGCAAGGGAAACTTATTAAAGAAGAGAAGGACGCCTATTCCACGTGGCCCCAACTGATCATACGTGTTTCTGAGGGATTAAACTTTGGCGGGTGCTTGATTATGTATCAGTTGATTAAATACTTGTGGGTGGCCTTGCACTGCTGAACCACAACCCCATCGACAAGAGACTTAATTCAAACTATAATCCAAGATAACTTTTATCTATTTGCAAGCATCGCGTCTGATCTTGCAATTTTCTCCTCTAGCCGATCTCGGGGTCCTCCGAACCTAAATCTGCTAGGGTTTGAAGCCATGCAACCATCTTCCAGTGGACCTGGCCATCTAAATGAACAGGAAACGAGCAATTGTTGGCATACCTGCTACGACGGCTGTTGAAGGCGGTAGGAACTCCCGGCGGATGTTCGGGACCTCGTCCACCATTGCCGTGTGAGGCGATTCCGGTGCATTGTTGGGTCCGACTCCGGCGCGTATGCTGTGCAGCGTGCGTCCATGGCAGATGGCTGTTGAAATAGAATTCTGATCTTCAGAGGGAGAAACGGATCGTACAGCGCTTGAGGGCGAGATGGACATGAAAATAAATATTCAAGAGTGGGGGATTTCAGAAAGGAAAGCGAAGATGGCCTCCGGAAACTCACATAATCCCTCTTTCGATCCAAATGTCAAATATATATACTCGCCCTTATTTCGACTCAAATGTCAAGTATATATACTTGCCATCGGTGGTTTGCCCGGTGTCTTGAATAGAACTCAACCAATGAGTCCCCTTCCAATTATAATGTTATTAATAATAATGAATAGAACTCAATCAATGAGTCCCCCTAAAATTATAATGTTATCAATAATACTAAACCAATGAGTTCCAATGTTCTCTTTTTATATGGAGTTTATAAATGTTTCAACCTATTATTAAGGAATTAATAACAATATTTTTTTATATGGATTTTATTAATGTTTAATGTTTAACCTATCTTCAAGGAATTAATAACAATGATTGCAATGTTATTAATATTTCTTTTTGAGTTTAGAAATGTTTCAACCTATTTTTTAAGGAATGAATAGCAAGTTCACGAAGAGTGAGGTGCTATGGTTTCTTTTTTCATAATTAGATTTTTTTAGTCACAATTTTTTTTGTTTGGTAAGTCATCACAATTAAATGTAATAACATTTTTCTTAGGTATTGAATAGTTGGTAATAATAAATATTAATTAATATAAAGTTATACAAAGATGTGGGTGTATAAGCTCCGGATGCGGGTGTGTGTATAATAGTTGACAGATGTCAAGTGCATATGATATATGACGGGTGTCAAGTGCAAGACGGGAGGCCTCGGGAGGATCGAGTAAGTGGCGAGACGGAAGGTACCACTCGGCCCTCCACCCAGGCATAAAATATGTCGCAACGTTACAACGCAGCGCGGGTAGACGGCTGCAAAGCTGCGATTCACCACAGTAAATTCGTCCGGCGTATCACTGAGATAATGATGCAGATCTTGACCCCGAACCAGGAGATCCGTCCAGCAATTCGTGAGGAGCATCCTTCCTCTGTAGTGGTGAGCATTGAATGCCCTTCTCGTTTAATGAAGCGCCATGCACATCTGGTCAAGCACAAGGTGTGACATGCCCTTCTTCCCTCGAGCTAGGCTACTAATAGGCGCGTCATGCCTAAAGCCAGAGTTGCCTTGTAGCAGTCAGATCGAAAGAGCAATAGCATGCTTCCAACCTGGAGATTGCTTGGGATTCAGGACTATAGGCACGACGATCGTAAGTTTCACGTTGCCTCCCAAGCGCGAGCTATAAGAGGACGACGATGAAGCCTCAGCCTGCCACCAAAGCTAAGTTGTGCTCAGAAAACACTACGCTCAGTTATTGTCTCAAATTGGGGTTAACAATTCTTGCAGCCTCGAACTTGGAGGTGTGAACCTTGCGCGTGGAGTCTAGCTACAGTGTGCCTCGGCAATAGCATGCCTTAGACGACCTTGAGCACAGACCCCAGCACGTCGTGAAGATGACTTCGAGAGGAGCTGGCAGTCAAGAGGTTGACTAGGAAGCCCTCTTTTAAAAAGAGGCTCCTGCTCACATTCATAATTCAATTACAGCCATGGAGGATGAAATTTTTGGTGAATTCAGGCTCAGACTGGGGCATGATATCACCATGTCCAACGATTGGAGGTTGAAGTTTATCTTGCCTAAATCCATGAGCAAAAGAGAAAGTTTCAGAGAGTGCATGAACCTCACAGTCAGCACCTTCAAAGAGGATGTTGAGAAAGGCTAATTCACATGAAAAGTCTCATGCAACTCTCTAAGCCCCCTTTCAGCAGACCAATTAAGGATGATAAGGATGTTAGCTCCAGCAAATCCCTGGAGGATGAGGTTGACTCCTCCAGGAGGTTCTAATTGCTCTGCTTTGTTTGTCTTTCATGCTCCCCACGAGTCTCTCCTCCTCTTATGTCAACTTCCTAAAATGTAATGTGATGTCAACTTCCAATGGTTAGGCATCAGTAGTTATGTATAGATGCTCGATATGGACCATTTTACACACATTTCTCAGGTGGTTCCATATCCATGGCTTGACTCCATGTTTATGTAGCAAGCTCGATTATGTAACTCTCTTTTTAATATGAAATAGAAGGACCGTCTAGCTTACTTACAAAAAAAAAAGATGTGGGTGTATAATATTTTAGAACATATGTTTTTGTTTTAAAAGTTATAAGTTCAAATTTGGAGGGGGTGGATATATATATTTTTGTAAACTAAATAGTTAAATTGCTATACAAAAGGTTTTTTTTGTTCCATAAGCAAAGAGCTCTCAAATTACCTCACATTAATTGGTGTATGACCTTAAAATATATATTAGTAGCAGTAGTAGTATAAACTGTAAGAAACTAACAACGATATTGTTGTTTCCTTTCAAGAAGTCACAAGTTCGAATTGGAATAAGCTATATACAACTCCATAGATTTAAGTAGTCAAATTATTGCCAATCTGTGGGGGGGATAGGTACCAAATTGGTAATCCCAAGGTGAGTGTAAGGAGGGTTAGTGTAGCCATCAGTGGGTGTCGATACACTCCTTATGGTGAGAAAAGGAATTGGATTTGGGTGATGGGATTAGCAATGGTAGGGTCTCATTGGTGAGTCTTATTTAGTGAACCAATGTCCCAAATGATGATGTTGATGACAAGATTGTCATTACTTAGTTGATTGAGTTGATAGTGCAGAAAAGAACGAGTTTTATTGTGGCTATTTGGAGAGGAACTCCATAATATGTTCCTAGCAAAGAAGAATCTTTGATCCTCTTGGATCCCATTTCTGTGTAAGAATGTGGTTCTTGTCAATTTTTACTAGTGGTGAGACATTTTGAAGATTGATTGTTGGTAAGGGTTCGTAGTGTGTTAACTGGTCAATGGTGATGACTCTTCCATTGTGGGGGAACATCATCATGCGGACTATTAAGGAGGATATTACTTTCATCGCGTACATATAACTAGGTACTAAGAGGAAAATTCATGGTGGTGCACAATGCATCGTAGAGGTGCCTTTGACACACATGGTGGTGTGTCATTACTAGGGTGCAAAATTCACAAGGGTTTGTTGGTAGATGCTCTTGCTAGATTGGATTTAGGGGCATGCAATATTTCTTGGTTTCAAGTTTGAAGGTAAATTTATGTCGAGTTCATAAAAATGTTATGATAAGAGAATCTCTGAGTTGGGCTAAGTTTTGAGGTCTTATTGGCTAGGAAGGATTGCTTGTCTCTTCTTAGGTCGATAAAACTCCTTGCCAGAGGAAGGGGTTATGCAAGCCTAGTGGTGCAACTAGATAGGGAAATCATTGTTGGGGGGCATTAGTTCCCTATGGGGGTTCAATGCCCTAGCCACGTATCATCTCCTTCATTGTTTTGTGTTCCATGATTTGGGGGAAGTGATGAGTATAATGCCCAAATTTGCCACATAATGTGTAAGGGAATTTTGTTCATATGTCATTGTTCTTTCCTTGTTTTCGTTTATTTTTATTTTTTATTTTGATTTCATGGATTGTTATTGCCTTCGACATGGTTATTTGGTCTAGGGGCATTTCCCCTTTGTCCTTGTGGTGGGTTTTGAGCTTTGTTTTTACCTTTATTTTTCATGTTATTTTGTGAATTGGATGGGCTTACCTTATTCATTTGTTCAAGTGCTTGCATTTGCTAGGTAGTCCTGGGCTAGACAAAGTTGACCTCAACTTGTGGGGTGGGTTTTTGTGATATTGGTGGTCTAAGAAATGGAAAGGATGGATTTGTATGTGAGGGCCATCTGCATTGGCCTACCATGGAATAAGGTGTGGATGTGTTTCCACCAGGTTGACGTGTGTTGTATGATGGTTTTGAGTTTGTGTCGGCATTCCTTGTGGAGGTATGTTAGGGTTTGGTTATGGTTGGTAAAAAACTTTGTTGGTTGGGGTGACTATTATATGGGTCAATATGGTAACCCATCATTTGTTGTCCATAAGGTGTACTATTGTTACCTAGAGTGGGATAAACTCCCCCCTTGAGGTAGTTATTATGGCTAGTTCTATGGGGGATTGTATGGTTGAATGGGGTACTAGCATGACCCACAATGTCGATTATCCCATTCACGGCATGCAATGCATCAAGTGTCTCTCTTTCAATAGGGTGAGGTCTAGGGGCGTTTGGAAGGATTGTGTATAGATATCTAGACTAGGTGTAGATTAGGTCAAAGTGTTGGGCCTTAAGGATGGCCTCGTCTTATGCTTGTGGCATAGTATGTAATACCCCGATTTTTACCCCGTAATGTAATTTTGTAAATATTGATGTAAAAGGCTAGAAGTCGAAAACAAATGGTTCAAAGTGACCATGTTATTGTAAACATGTACATTTTCAATATCAATACAAAATCTCTGATGGTTATAGAGGAAAAAGGACAAAGAAGAGATGGGGGGCTATGATTCCACAATTAGGGAAGTGATAGTGGGATAAGGTGAAATGACCCTAGTGGGTTTTAACTTATCTCCTTAGCCTTAGAAATTTAACCAAAGATCCCAAAACCATGATTAAGGGTCATGCTTTGATTAAGAAATATGAAATTATCTTAAGATGGGATTAAGAGGGAAAAAACTTGCATATGAAAAGGGAAATTTTAGATTGTGAGGGGTTCGTTCCTTCACTCATTGGATTCCAATCATTTAAATTTAATTCTTCTTGGTTTTAGCCTTCAGCCGGGATTGCCCAAGATAAATACTTGTGACAAAGGACTAGAGCTGCCATAGGTGAATTCGAACTTTCCATGCCATTGACCCTAATAGATTGGTGTGTGAGATAAATCTAGCCTATAGCTTGTGCCCTGGAGTCCCACTTCAAAGACTTCTTGTCCAATTTGTGTTGGAGCACCAAAACGAAATTGGAGGTTGCTTAAGGGATTGTTAGCTCAGAGAAGGGGGCTCGTTCCTGGTGTTGTGTACGTCGACGAGGAAGGAGAATTGAGGATTGGGACAACTATGGAGGGGGTTTATTGACCAATGGATTGCATGAGAGATTGAGTTGTGTGGATATTTGGGAAATATCTTTGCCCTTGTGGACTGATAGCCCCGACTTGATAGAGCCTATGATTGGGAGGAACATCCTTCACCTATGACCAATTGGACAGTTAAAATATAAGTGTCTTATTGTTTATGAAATTTCCATGAATATATATGTGTTTACATATCGTTAAAACCTATTTTATATAATGTTCAATTTACTGGTTACAGTGATATAAATGCATGGAATTACTTGGTATGGCATGTGTGCATGTTTCATGCTAGAATTGCATGTAAATTAATAGTGTGTGCATATGTTAATTTGGGTAACCATATAATGTTTTAATTCCATTGTGTAATGGCATGAAATCCATGATTAAAATTGGATGTAATTGACCAAAATGGGTATTAGATAAGCATTAGGGTTCCTCGTTAGCCCAAAAGCACAATTGGGTCAGTCGAGTACATTACATAATAGTTTCCATGTCTTTGGTTCTAATTAGTGAGAGAGATTTTAGGAACCAATCTAGGACTATGAGTTTCTCCTTCCCTTCAGTCTTGTAAGTGATTTGTTGTCGATGCCATTCATGGATGTGATCCGCAAATGGGTAATTGTGGTTTGACAGATTTCAATGAGTTCTAATCTTTTATTAAGGTGTGTGGGTAATTGAAAGATGTAATGCATTTACCAATGACACAAAATGCATGTGTGAACTATTAGTTTCATTTATATACCATTTGGTTGATGGCTTGATAAGGGTTCCCTTGAACTATCTAAGCCGAATGGTGTACTCGGTAATGTTGTCTGATGAACACCATAAATTAAACTTCATAACAAGGTTTGATGGGCCCTTGCAAGAACACCCCTTGAATTTGGGTATGTCAAAGGGTATTTTAGTTGGCATTGGTGGCCAAATCGGGTCATGTCGAATGGCATGATTGGTTAATTTCAAAAAATCTAGGAGATTTAGTGACATGGTGTAGTTACTGGGGATCCTGGGCCTAGGGTGTCAATGGACTAGTAGGATGTGAACTCTTACAAAGATGTAATGAGCCAAACAAGGATATCCTAGGGATAGTTGATCCTACTAAGGTTTCCCTCTTTAGTGATTTCTAATGCGATCCTCACCATTTTATCATTGTTTTAGTTTTTTGTGGTTTGGTCCTCGATGTGGGTGACAAGCCCTAAATTAAATTATTTTACTTTTTAGTAAGGTATGCTCTAAAGGTAAGTTAATTCAAGGAAGACTTATATAAATAAGGGTTCTAACTTTCATTTGAAAACATGAATAAGGGTTCTAATATGTACTTATACAATTTATATTTTTTGCTGGAGCATTTGAGTGATGCATACCTCTCTTTTTGGCTTGTGATTAATCGTGAATGGTGAATTGGTGAATTTTCTAGGGTTTATGCTATATTACAAGGTTGATCCTAAGAATGGTTGTAGTAAATTGTGGCTAAGGAAGGAGTTAAGAAGTATATCTTTCTCCCTTTCTTGGTTGATGTTGGTAAGGTCTCTCCTTTTTTCTTGTTTGACATTGCTTTAGCACTTTGCAAAGGTAAATTAGGTTTTTTTAATCAACATCACTACAAGAAAAACACCATCTAACATAGATTTTTATAGAAGCTCGTATAAAAAGATTCTAAATATTAGTTTATAGAGGAGGTCACTTATAGAAGCAGGCAAGCGGATGTTTTTTTACGGTGTTTTTATACATACAAACTGCACTAGTGCGCCTTCAATTTACACACATTGGTGTGTGGTACAAAACAATGCACCAGCGACGAAAATCCCTATTCAATGCAGAGAAAAATATTTCTTTTATATTTCAACCACTAACACAAATTGGTGTGTTCGATACATGCCTACGCACCGGTGCATAACGATACTTAATGCATCGGGGTTAGCCAAGAAAAACCTTTGCCTGGAAAAATATGTTTTTAAAAGAAACAAAAAATAACAACAAATACAATGTGTTCGAGTGTCACAACCGCAATAAATAACAATGAATACAGTGTGTTCAAGTGTCACAATCCCACCTGTGCTTCTTGTAATTAAGTGCACTGATGAAGGGTGAAATTAAAACCAATTTCCAGACCTTTTTTTTGTATTTTTATATTCAATAACAATGTGTTTATATCTTCAAAACACACTAGTGTGCCTGATACTTGAAATCACCGCACTAGGTTAAAATTTTAAAAAACCGATAATTTTTTTTAATAATTTAAGATTCACAGATGGTGCATTTATTTAACAATAACACATCGGTGTGTTTTATAGTAGAGAGTATCATTGCAGGACTAATTTAAAAATTTTGGGTTGGAATTTTTTATATATTGAAAAACAATGCAGTTAGGACTTCCAAACGCACCGATGCATCTTGTTGTTAGGCGCACCAAAACAATGTAAAATAAAAAAAAATTACCGAATAGAAAAATCATTTTTACCGTCTTCCAATGTTGTATGCCTCCTAAGCACAATTGGTATTCCTGCCTCCTTCAAGTTCCATGCCATCAGTGTTGACCATGCTTGAATTTCTCTCGATCGTTGCTCGTTACGTGCCTTTGGAATTTTGCCAAATAATGGGAAATTTTGGTTTTTTGGTTTGCATGGAAACCATTCCTCCTCGGTGTGCAGTTGTATAGGTAATGTCTTTGTTACCTTCCAATTTGCACTTTTAGTAGATTAAAATTTTAAATTCACCTTAAATTTGAACACTTACAAAAAAAATTCAAAATGTATGAGTAGTGCGTTCGACCTATTCGTCTCACATTGCGGTAATGATGCACCCTGTAGATTTATAAGGTGCACTGAGAGCGGGGTGGCCAAATCTTGTAAACTATAGCACACCATTGTTATGGTGTGTTGTATGCTTAATAACACACCCGATAAACTAAATTACAAATTGCAATAATGGTGTCAGTGCGTCACTATAAATTGGTGTACCATTGCTGATAGGAATATAAAGCATTGTTTATCTAGTGCTTTCCATATTCACAAACACACGAATGCATGATAATATTGCAAATGCGCCGGTTAAACCACAAACGAAAACAAAATGTTATATTTTACAACACACACCGACGCATTTTATTAATATGCCCGCACGGTAGATGGTGCGCTTTTTGTTGAGTTAGCACACCATCATGATAGTATGCTTAGTCTTATAATATGCATTGGCCCAACTTTAAAAAAAATATTGTGTCACTGTATTCCTTCCTATTTTCACACATGGTTGTGTTGATACTGGTGCATTACAAACTAGTGTGCACACCGGTAATGGTGTGAACACGTCTATATAAAGCACCAATGCGCCCTACTTTGGGATGTATAGTTATAAGAATTATAAAAATAATTTGAATGATTCATATTAGAATCATATATGCACATGCATGGTGCTTATATTATTACAAACACGTTGGTGCGTCACTTTTATAAAGTGCACTGTGTATAGTTATTTTAAAAAATATTTATTTTGTGTCTTTGGTGCATTCCTGATCTAATAGTTCATCGTACATGATGCACTGTATATACAAAAGCACCACTAGCGGTGCTTGACTGCTTTTTAGGCACAACATGTAAATTCAAGTTTTTTGGGATTTTTTCTTCTTCATATTAATAGATAAAATTATCATTTAATGAATTTTTCACATGTTTGTGTCTATGTATGAGACGGATGGAATTTATATGTAAATCAGAGACGTCATCGGAAAGAGCAACAGGAGAGAGTGGACCTGTACAATGTTGTACGGGAGTGGGAGGCTAGAGAGAGGGAGAGCGATTTGTACCCTTGCCCCATTACTACACAGACCTAACCCCTCTTGAGGAGTGTAAGCCTCCTCAAGTTCTATGTGGAGCCAACATCCCTAAAGGGAAACTCATCCTTGTTGATGTATTTGATCCATCGCTAGTATCACCATAGATAGTTCTTTCATATTAGTCCTGATTAGTGGTTCCAACCCACATATGAGGACATATACTTCATCACTGGATATCCAAGAGAGGGGAGGATTTTCCTCAATTTCTTGATGTCCCGGTTGGATTTGCAGCAAAGGGTCAGCTCACTTACTCTCTGAGATATATAAGTGTGGATATCACTGATCATGTTGATTTTTAGTTTTTCAGTGGACAACAATGGATTTCTTCTTTCAGTGTAGAGGAGGTTAGTTGTCTCTCACTATTGGTGGTGACCATGACACACCTCACCACTGATGGGTGGTGCATTAGTTGCCATTTTTTTAAGTAGATTATTTAGTGTAGAGACCTAATTGCATTAGGTGGTCTACCATTTTTTTGGGGTAGTTTTGTTTTTCTCTTGATAGATGTCGAGCATGATTCAATGGAAGGGTCAACTTCCCTTTTGCTTTTGAGTTGTTTTGTTTGTTTTTGAGAGGTTTTTGGTAATGAGGCTATCATTTGACCACCGCACTCCTAGGAGGATGACCGAGGCGCAAATGCACATGTGGAAACAAATGCTACCCAAAAGGGGTCAGCTAGACTACCCATCGATGACCACCACATATACATTGGAGCTACTAGCCAATGAGGATGATTAGAGTTTAAATATTGTGTTGAGACATTATGTGGGGTTGGATTGTAAAAGATGTCTGAACATCCTCTTCACCCAATATGATCAGCCATATGCCAGAGGTAATATTACCATTATGCTTAAATTATTGTAGTTGCATTTTATTGTCTTACTTAATGCAAATAAAGTTTATTCTATAATTTTATTTAAATTGTTTTATTAAAATTGTTAATGAAATTGTCTAATTATTAGTGTACTATGTATTTTATAAAAATTGGCACCTATGTTTAGGAGGATCCTCCCCAAGTTACTGATGAAGAGATGGATGAGTTAGATGATCATGTGTGTCAGTTGTAGAGACTCGGGCTATGACACAATCTTGATGCTATATTTAGGCATCAATTGGTCGACCAGTTAGTAGTATCATTGGCTAGATAGGGATTCCACCTTGTACAAATTTGAGATATCATACGATTCCTTGAGCTTGTATAGATCTGAGGGATTCTTCCTCGTGGTATGATTCTTCTTATGCATCATATTGGTATTGCAACCATCCTTCTAGCAAAGAGGAGGGATGGCAATGATAGTGATTCTTCAGCTAATGAGAGTGGTGATCCTCCTCGTCCACCTCCTCCTTCACCTCATCGAGCCAAAAAACCACCATCTCCTCTACCTTTTACTTATCCTCACCAATCCAACCAACCACCATCTCCTCCACCTTCTACTTCTACTCACCAAGTTGACCAACCACCATCTCCTCCTCTATCGGTTGGTCAACGACCCTATCCTCCACATGTAGCCAATCCACTGTCATCTTTGGCTCCACCACATGCCAACTGACCACCCTCTCCTCCTTGGAAAAATGACCATCCACCATCTCATAGTCTAGGTCACTCGACAGATCTAGATATCATGGTCACATTGGGTGAGGTCGATCCTCATGGAGAGATTTTTTGCTCTCCTTTAGTCTACATTGTTTCCCAACAGAGGTACTGATGCCTCTGGCTCTACTAGTGGAGTTACAAATTCCTCTAGCTCTGTTGGCAGAGGTATTGATGCCTTTGGTTCTGGAGGTGGACCAGATATGTTATAGCATTTGTTTGAATTGAGATGTATATTTGACATTTATCAAGGGTTTGATGTTATTGTTCATGTGTGTGTGTGTCTTTGTGTGTAATTTCCAAATGGAAAATATCAATCATTATAGAAGAATGATCATGAACTATCCCAAAAAGGTCTTACATCCATATCTTTTAGCTTTAAATCACAATTTTTTCTTCTTCTATTACACATATGTCTTTAATACATTTTATGTGTTTACATTTGGAGCAAGGATCCCTTCCCATTCGTTATATAGAATCTCTTTTACTAATAATGTTTTTTTTTTTTGTTTCAGCACATTGCGTAGATGATGACTGACTTTTGCAGTCGCGAGTTTCATGAACATGATTGTGACATTTATAGCATTCACCATCTAAATTCAAGGGGGTAAATTAATTTAATTTTTGTTTCAAAGTTTCCATTGGCCTTTTGGTATCATTCTGTTTGCGACTGACCTCATGGTAAATACTATTCTTCTTAACATTATCTTTTGCAGACCCTTTGCACTTTACTACATTATGACCAAAATTGTTACAAAAGTAGTAGTTTCCTAAGAAAAGAGTTTGATACCTTATGAAGTGATTTCTTCCGAATTGTGCAATGCCAGTTTCCACATGGGATGATTTATTGTCCCTCTCTCCGAAACTATGAGCTTTCCTTGGAATAGAATCTTTGAGAACATCAACAAAACTTCTCATTCATGTTTCATAGGTTGATGTTGTTGATTTTGAACATTCATAGCCTAGTCCTAACTTATCATATGAATGTCTCTGATTTTCAATAATTTTATCTAGATATTTAGTGTTGTTGTTGATTTTTTGTTGAAACTTCAACTAGATATTGGCCTTTTGCAATTCCCTTTTTAAGGAAATCACTTTAGCCTCTAACTTTCATACATATCCTCCTTCTATCTCAATTTTCATGTTATGTCCACTTATAATCTGTTAGTCTCCTTGACTTGTTCTCCACACTTCAACAACCGTTTATGTAAATATGTATTATTCTTTCTTGATTTCTTCAGTTCTTCCAAGGCACCGATAAGCTCTCCCTAAAAATCTACTTCAACCATTTATTCATTTTTTGAGTCCTCATTTGGAAGGTCTTCTTCATCTTCCATGAAGAGCACTTCTTCTTGATTGTCATCACTATTATCTTCTTCAGATGAATTGTTGTCTTCTTAAGAATACATACTCTTTTTTTTGTTTAAGGAATTTCTTTGTATGTTCAGACATGCTCTGTTGGTATGTCTTCCTTCATTTTTTGTGATTGAAGTCTTCTTCACTATCATTATCTCTACTTTCTTTGTAATGACATTTGGAATCAAAGTGATCTACTTTACCACATTCAAAGCATTTGAAAGGTAACTTAACTTTATATTTTCCACGAGCCCTTTTTAGTTTCTTCCCAAAGTTTGCTTCCTCTTTGTCTGATTCATCCAATGATTTCTTTCTCTATTTGTGCTTGTTGCATTTTGTTGTCTTGGTGGCTTTGAAACATGATTATTTTCTAGAAGGATTCTCCTTTTCGGTTCTCATCTCATATGCAATAAGAATCCCATGAAGTTCGGATTTTGTTAATTTATCCTAGTCACTTTCATCTTCTAGGACTGACACTTAGAGTCAAATCTTGGTGGAAGATTTCTCAGCACCTTTTCTATGAATGCTTCTTCAAACAATTTGTACTCCAATACCTTTCATAGCATTGATAATATCATAAACATGGAGAATATAGGATGTAATGTTTTCTTCTTCCCTCATTTTTAGAGTTTCAAACTATCCTGAATATGTTTGCAACTTTTCCTTCTTAACCTTCTCATCTCCTTCATATATGTTTTAAAGCTTATCCCACACTTCTTTAGATGGTGTGCATTGTATAACTTTGGTAAACTCTGAGTCTGCTAAACCACATAATATTACCTTTCTAGCCTTTGCATTACATTCATATTTCCTTTTGTTATCTTCCCCAATTGGTACAGTTTTGGGAACGTTGTAACCATTTTCAACATATTGTAAAACATCAACTCCAAGAGACCGCAAGTATACTTCCATTCGTATACTCCATAAAGTATAATTTGATCCATCAAATCTTGATGCTCTATTTGTAGAGAGTCCTTCCTATTTATCCATGTCTGCACGATGATCTATCTTCGAGCTATTAGATTGTCCCTCAAGAAAATCACTCTGATACCAATTGTTAGAGTTCTTAATGATACTGAGAGGAGGGGGGGGGGGTGAATCAGTATCATGTGCATATTAAACAATTTTACAATTTACAATTTATGCACCAATTTCAATTTCATTCATAACAATAAAAGACAACTGTGCGCATAGTATTTGGAAAGCAAATTTATATATACATATGAATTTTTGATTACATAGATAGATGGGAGACACCATTATCCAAGATGTGAGCACCAACTCACTCATACATCAATTTGATTGGGATGCCAATCCCATAAAAAGCACCAATTTGCAGTATATAGACTCCAACTTATGAGAACACCAATCCTTTGCGCAAGCACCAACTTGCAGTATACAAGCTCCAACCTATGAGGACACCAATCCTCTGTGCAAGAACCTACTCGCTATGTTTAGGAACTAACCTGAGAGGAGACTTCAATATCCTATCCTTGCCCCAAATTTTCACCCTGGTTCTCTAGCTCCAACTAGAAGCAAGCTCCAACTCCCTATCCTTGCCCCTTCTTGCCACCCAAAATAAGTTTGTTGTTAAATTCCTTGATCTACGATCACTGATTCGTTTCTTCGATCTTCGATCTATGTTTCCTTGATCCGCGACCTATAATTCATTACCTTGATTATGTGCAAACATCCTTAGCACCTCTACCTCACATACTGCTCTATTACAATTGCATGTCTACTACACACTAAGGTATGCACATCTTTTGCACACTCATCTTTGCATAATGTTTGATGTTCTGCTTTCCTACTTTGCGCACTCGACTCTCTTCTATATCTTTCTTCTTGATCAACGATACATTGATACCCCAATAATTCAAATCTTGAAAATTCAGAATAGTACACCGTGTGCACATTCAAGCTTACTTCAACACTCCAACCTCTCACTTATTTATACTACTCCTTCTATGTTTGTTCAACTGCCTTGTACACAATTTGGTGTTCCTCTAAGTCAGTGAAACCCCTCCTTTCTTTCTTTTTAGTCAAGCTTCTTATTCTTTCATCGATGTGCACTTTTGTATCATTATTGACTTTGTGGGACTTGTGCACCAGGAGGTCATGACTTGGTGGGTCTTGTGCACTAGAGTGCCATCACTTGGTGGGTCTTGTGCACTAGAGTGCCATCACTTTGTGGGTCTTGCGCACTAGGAGGTCATGACTTGGTGGGTCTTGCGCACTAGAGTGCCATCACTTGGTGGATCTTGCGCACTTATGAGACATGCATACATGTTTTATTTATATTTATCTAAATTGGATTCAAAGGCTTCATGCTTCTTACTTGGAATCGTCAGGCTTCTTGTTTGACATCAACGACAACATCAAAGTTCAACAAATGTCACATACATTCCTCTAAAACAAAATCAAGAATTACTTGCTAGATTGTGGGATGGAGTGAAAAGAAAGGGTGATGAGAAATGTTACTGTCCTTGTAGTAAATGCAGGGGATTTAACATGAGACAAATAAATATAACATCAGCTAAAAGACATTGTATGGAGCATGGACACATTGAAGGGGGACATGAATATCGTCCATTGGTAAGTTGTTTATTATATGCCATTATATTGATTGTTTTTCTAAACGTATATGTATAATTTTAATATTTGTTATATATACACTAATATCTCTTGATTGGTTGTAATTATAAAGGAAAGGTCCCCTAGGGAAGATCACCCGGAGAATGTGGTTGAACAAGAGATGGAGGAACATGGAGCGAATATTGAAGATCAAGTTAATGATCATATGGAAGAAGATGATCATGCTAATAACATAGTTGAAGATGATGGTACAAATACATTGATTTGTGATACATTTAATGCTAGAATGGAGGATGATCAAGAGAACGAATTTGATGATGTTCATGATTTACCTCTACTTGACAAGGCATACAAGCCCCTTTATGAAGGCTCCAACATAACTATTCTCACTGCTATATTATTGTTAATGAACTTGAAGGTTATGAATGTTTTTTCAAACACATCACTCACACTAATTTTAAGGTATGTAATATATTTCATCACATATTCATCATGATAAAGGTTATCTTTTTTCCTCTAATTTTATTGTTAGTTCATCAGTAAAATTAATAAGGGCGTAATATACACCATTAATATTCTTTATATTAACTAGTTTTTTTTTGTTGTAGCTTGATAGCTGAATTTTTGTTACCACCTTCAAATATTTTACCTCACACATACCGAGATTTATCAGCCATCATGAAATATATTTGAATGGATTATCAAACAATTGATGCATGCCCCAAGGATCATATTATATATCATAAACAATATGAATTTGAAAAGGAATGCCCGAAATGTCATAGCAGTAGATATCGAACATATCAAGTAACAAAAAGGTGCCTCGCAAGGTTCTTCGTTATATTCTCATTATTCCACATTTGCAATGATTGTTCAAGTGCAAAAACATAGCACAACTTATGGATTACCATGCATGGATTATAAGTGAAGATAACATTCTTCGAATGCTTGTAGATGGTTATGCATTTAGAAACATGGAGGAAAAATGGGCACACTTTAAAGAAGAACCTCATAATGCTAGGATGTCATTAGCAACGAACAATGTCAATCCATTTGCAAATATGAAATCTATTTACCCGGTGTGGCTTATTTTTGCTATAAACAATAACATTCATCCATGGATGTCAATAAAGAGGGAGCACATAATGTTGTCAATGATTGTTCCAGGTATTTGTTTACAACAATTTTTTTTATGCTCTAGCATCTCATATGTCGTAATTGATGCATAATGTCTTATATTTTTTTCATTTACTTATATATATTTATATGTGTAAAATGGTTGTAATAATTATTTACTGTATATGTTCAAATCAATTAGGTAAGTAACAAGTTAAAGATATGAATGCCTATATGGAGCCTCTTATCAACAAGCTACTAAAGCTATGGAATGGCATCACTATGTATGATGTCTCTAGACCAATACGACAAATGAAATTTCAATTCCATGGAATGCTTGTATGAACAATTCACAATGCCCCAGGGCTAACACACTTTTGTGGTATGTAATTATAACATGCACTTTAGTAGTATTTAATTTTATGAAGTTGATATGATGTATGTTTTTGAAATAATGCTTTCATTATATATAATTAAAATCGACATAGTTAATCCATCTCTTGCAGGTATTCAAACACAGGGAAAATTTGCATGTCCAACTTGTGGTCCTAAGATGAAATATCGTCATTCAAAAAGTTTAGGAAAGGAGGTGTTTGATGAGTATATGCACTTCCTATCTAAGAATCATAGGTATTGAACTACCAAAAAACATATTTTTATTGGTAAATAAGACATTGCATTAAAACCACGAAGAATGACACCTCACCTATGGATGTTGCAATATAATAGAAATCGTCGTACAAATCAATTTGTCTCTCTATCATCATATATGAAATGTTTGGAATTTATTTTGTTATATTGTGTTTTGCTTATTGCTATAATTGACAATGATTGTTGTAATTTGTGTAACTATGTTATATGAAGGTCGTGATCAAGGCATTAATGGGCTTCCACGAGGAAAATGTCATCCTAGACAATTCAATAGGTTGCCATACTATGAGCACCTACAAATTTTTCATTTGTTTGATACAATGCATATCTGAAAGAATGTAACTGAAACATTATGGTGAATATTGGATGGTAGTGACAAACAAAAAATATTCAAAATTTGTAGTGACACTTAGGAAGTCAATCACACAATGAAAGATGTCATTCAAATTAAATAGTGATGGAGATCAAATTGATTTAAGATCCCTTCCATGGTTATTAATGGAGCAACAAAGCAATGTTGTAAAAGAAGTCATACAAAAAAAAATTCCCATAAGATTTTGTTCGAACATAAATAATATCATAACAAAGAAAGGTGTTTTGGAGGGGGGTGGTGGCATAAAAACACATGATTCCATCATACCTTCATTCAGGTAATTATTCTAGTATATATAGTGCTATATTTGTATATTGCATGGTGTTGGTATGTTTTGTATACTTTTAGAAAAAATAATGAAATGATTTTATTGTTACAATATGTTCTACCTCTATCTCTCCTAGACAACTTCGACAATAATGCCAAACAAGTTATATATGATCTTGGAAAATACATGAGGTAAGTAGCAATATTTTGCATGCATAAAGTGTCTGTTTAATTCATTGCAGAATATTTGACATTTGTTTTACTTGTTATGTACTATATAATATATTTTTCGTTAAATATCGTGATTTGCTTGCATCACTTGTAGATGGTTGTCATCTAAAGAAATCCATAAAGAAGATATAATTTATTGGAGGAGACAGGTTCCTCGTCTAAAGGGTGAAATGCAAAAGTATTTACCTTCAACGTTTTTCAATGCACAAGAACACTACCTCACACACCGAGTCGAGGAGATTGAAATGTGTGGAATTGTACACACAAGGTCAATGGGGATGGTTGAGAGGCACTTGAATTTTTTTAAGGATTTCATTAGACAAAGAACACATCCTAAGGGTTCCATGGTGGAGGGATATATGGTATACCATACCATGGTGTATATTAGTGAATATCTTCCTCAATTAGCATTAAAGATGGATTTAGATCGCATTTGGGATCCCAACTCCATTAACAAATTCGAAGGAGAGTACTTGATGGGGAAAGGTAGACTGAGGAAAGTGAAAGGTAATTATTAGATGGTGGAGATTAATTACAATACATTTGAATTTTGTTTTTTGTTGTTGTTGTATATATCGTACTCATTTAATTTTTAATATTCAAAATGCATATACATTTGTGAACTATAATTTTATTTTCATACTATTGGTCGAGAGTGGGATGCACTACATTTATATGTCACAAAAAATCTGGATTGGATGAAGGTATGGATTGAATGATGTATACAATCCAGTCCCGCATAATCATGGGAAGGTGTGGCTTCATTGGTTAAAGAATCTCATCGCAATGGAGATACAAATCTTACACAAATGAAAATTGATTTAGCATGTGATTTAAAAGATAATCACGCAAACATATTAATGACCCATACTATTTAATTATTTTCAATTATATTGATGTACAAGTCGATTTTTTTTTCTTTGCATACTTTCCAACCATAAATATTTTAATTATGAATTGACAATGCAATTTTTATGTGTCTAGCATATTGCAGATGAAACACCATAAGGCTATGTGGTGCAATGACCATAAATTTTCCATCAAAAAGTTGGATGAAACGAAGAAAACATATGATTGTGGGATAACTGTAGTCTTTGAGGCGACTAATGTTTCCTCTAGAAGTGTCAAACATACAAAAGTATCAAAAAATCGATACTATGGGTATTTAGATGATATTATTGAGTGTGACTTTAAAATCCTTCAAATTAGTTTTGTTCGTTGTCAAATGGTACAGGATACGATTGAACAAACGTGATCCCATTAAAACTGTAGTATTGAACATGATAATGGATTTACCATGGTTAATACAGGGTCGCTTGAGCCAAGAATAGAGTCGTATGTTCTTCCAAGTCAATGTGAACAAGTATTTTACTCAAAGATTCCAAGTAAAGGGTGTTGGTCATTTGTTGTTAGACATGACCCAAGAGGAAGGCCGGTAAAGTATAATGTAGAGGAAGAAGAGGGTATTAAAGAAGTAGATGATCATGTAGAGGATCAACAGTTAGATGATCATGTGCCAGAGAAAGTGGTCGAAGAAGTTGAACCAAATGATCTAGGAGACAGTGTTTATGAAGATGATATCGACAATGGCATTATCAAAAGTGACATCAATGACGATGATGATATGGTCAATCCTTACAATGTTGAATCTGGTCCGGATGATACAAATGTGGACTTAAATGAAGAATATGATCAATGACATTGAACTGTATGAGGTCTGTGGTTATATATATATATATATTCTATATTGTTTTATTAATAGAATTATTGACTTGTAATGGTATGTAATTAATTGTTCTTAAGTTTTATTCCATTTTGTATGTCGACATATGTTGTAGGAGACACTGTTTCTTAATTATGACAAAAAACACATTCAGTTATTTTTTAATACATATATTTTGTCGGTTTATGGGGAATTGAGAGTGATGTTGGGGGGGGGGGGTATCTGAGCTTCCACCTTCATGTGGTTGACCCTATTTAGTATAGAATATTAAACTATTCTCAAAACAAATAGAAGCTCAGTAAGGAAATGCATAGTATGATTATTTCACCTTCATAATTATATGGTATTTCAAAACCCAAAAATAAGGTGCACTAGCTGATCATGTACTTGACCTCGCATATAATAAGTGACAGGTGAATGAGGCCAACATTGAATTTTTTTTCAATTTGTGCTTGTATGGATTGAAATTTGACTTGGTTAGAATAGACGCATGCATTGACGATATGGGAGGATTTCGATACTCAAACACGACTCACACAAATAATTCAACAATCGACCAACAAACTTATAGAATAAATGTGAAGGAGATGAAATACATAAAATATGAAAACAAATTTCCATATCAATCCTGATTCCTGTACAAATACATAAGATCAAATATTGGTTGTTTCATAACCCAAAAATAAGGCACGTCAGCTGATCATGTACTTGACCCCACATATAATAAGTGACATGTGAATGGGGCCAATGTTGAATTTTTTTCAATTTCTACTTGTATGGACTGAAATTTGTCTTGGTCAGACTAGACGCATGCATTGACAATATGGGAAGGCTTTGAGACTCAAACATGACTCACACAAACAATTCAACAATCAAACAACAAATTTATAAAATAAATGTGAAGGAGATGAAATACATAAATTCGTAAAAAAAAATTCATATGAATCCTAGTTCCTCTACTAATATATATGATCAAATATTTGCTTGTTTCATAACCCAAAAATAAGGTACACCAGCTGATCATGTGCTTGACCCCACATATAATAAATGACATGTGAATGGAGCCAAATTTGACTTTTTTTTAATTTGTGCTTGTATGGACCGAAATTTGACTTGGTCAGAATAAATGCATGTGTTGATGGTATGGGAGGGTTTCGAGACTCAAACATGACTCACACAGACAATTCACATAGTCTCCCTCTATCTAATTTTCAACATGTCTATGGTTTTACCAAGTTTAATGAATCCTCAACATACATATATGGGACCTTTATGGGGATACATTGGACCTCTTGTTTTAGTACTAGCCATATCATGCCTTAGTGTTATCCAATCCTCCTATGCTTCTTCTTCACTTTCTTCCCTCTTAAACTCTCATTCTCTCATCCACCTTCTTTGTCTTCCCTTTTCCCTATTACTCAAATTATCAAGGAATCTCTCACCTCTCTTTCATCCTTATCCTTCCTATATTGTTATCTCAAGTAGGAAGTTATTGGGGACAACTCCTCGTTAGTTGTGATTAATCATATCTTTGATATCTCTATTGAATGCCACCCTTAGTTAGTCACATATGTAGCCTAAAACTATGGATACCCTTATATGGTATTGAAATATCCCTCCTTGTTTCTCTCATTCTTGTTGGTATATAGTTGGTGCTAGTCTCCATGTTTCTCATATCAAATTAATGCTAATGTATGCCATCCCACTTTGTCATACATATGACCTTGACTAGTGTCTAGTAGCTCCATGATCATGTTACCCTCATTTTATCATATGTTCCCCCCTTTCTCACATTATTTTTGGATCGATGTGTGTCACTTCCCTTGTTTTCATATTTTGCTTGATTGGTGTATGATGCATCCATGCTTATGTTATAAGCCTCGTGCTAACATATGATACCTTCCTCTCTCACACCATGTATTAGACTAGTGTATGTTGGCTCCCTTTCTTTATATTTCCCTTCAATAATGTATTCCACCTCCCTTTCTCCCACTATTCCTTGGTCTAGTGTATGTCTCTTCTTGCACTCATGCTTTCTCCTTATGAATGTATGTCACCTTGTACCTTTCCCAACATTATACCAACATCACTACTTATCTTCTATTTCCTCCACTAGGACGACCCTATCATTACCACCTCTGTATTTCCTTTACCTTTAATAGGTTGTCCCTACTGTGATTCCCTCCCTTTATGTTTAACCTTACATATAATATCCATTTCTCATGAGTTGGTGTTGCCATCTTGACACTATTCAAGAAATGATGCTCACCAATGTGACGTGGGGCCTCAACTCATTTTGGCATGAACCTACATTGTTTGATTGTACTTATAGGTAAGTACACATATCACTATATTATTAGACCTACTTACTCATGATTGTGTAAGTTAGTTGCTAGTATTATCATTACATTCACCAAAGATTTATTACATGCTCGAATTTTTATTTCATTAACATGGCAAGAACTTGCTCATTTCTACATATCACAATTTTGTTAAATTATTGTAACTTCGGAAGATATTCCAAGATGTATTGTATTCCTCCTTCAGGAGATGAGTTTGGTCTTGTTAGTGTCATTGAAAGAAACAATGTAAACCTCCGAATGCAAGTCGGGTCAATAGTACCCAAGTGTCAATATAATAAATGTTATTTTGTGGTGTCAAGTTGTCAAGTGGGCTAAGTCAGTTAGAGAAGTCGGACCTGCCAGGCTAGTAGTCAACTTAACTGAAGGATATAAATAGGGAGGCGGTCCTCTCCATTTGGACACACTCGCTCAAGCTGTCTTAGCAAGAGAGAGAAGGATTAGTGTGTTAGAAAGAAGAGATCAACAGTTGTCTGGGTTTTACATTGCACTGGTTGAATTCTATACTGAGGAAGTTTTGCAGGGTTTTCTCCCTTGTGGTTTCCCCAAGGAAAATATTTGTGTTCTTGTGTTTATGTGCATATTGTTATTTTAGTGATCTTCTAGTGACTAATTGTTTTAAGATATCATCTAAGAAATTTAAGAAAATTCAACATGGTATTAGAGCCACCCTAAAAGGAAGCACTGCACAACTAGGGTTTCTTGTTTCGAACAAATCCCTCGGCATATCAAATAGAAAAGAGGGCTCTCCCAAATTGGCCCTGAAGAGCGCATCTTTCTATGGGGATAGAACTGAATTCCAAGAATTTTCAATTTTGGACCCGTTACTACTGCCTGGACAAACTAGGGTTTCAATTTTTCTTGAGGTTTCATCATCAATATCAGACAAAGGAAGATACAATCTACCTCGCCTTAGGAAGGCACACATTTTCCACTATTCAGCTCCACCTATGATCCCAGTTGCAAAATTAGGGTTTCTACTTCAAACCCTAGGATATCCGGAAGAAGGCCAGTCAGGAGCTGCTTTCTGCAAGTAAGTATCTTTCCATCCTTTTCCATTTGAGGTTCTCAGTCTTCTAAAGATGACAAAGAATAGCAAGCTAGATGAAAATCTTGAAGGGGATGAAAACTTCAGAACATGGAAGTATAGGATCATGCTCATCCTCCAAGAGAATGATCTAGATAAGTTTATGAAAGAGCAAGTGAAAGAACCAGAAGGAGATGAAGCCAAATCCAAGCACAAGAAGGATATGATCATAGCTGAAAGAATCATAGATGATTCCATCAAAGATAACCTGATTCCTCAAGTATCATCAATGGAGACTCCAAAAGAAATGTTTGATTCCCTATTAGGACTATTTGAAGGAAGAAACATTAATAGGAAAATGACCCTGAGGAATCAACTCAAAGTGTAAAAGATAAAAAGTCAGAGACTATGCAATATTACTTTACTAGAGTAGCTCAAATAAAGGATTAAATAGAAGTCATTGGTGACATGGTTGAAGAAGTAGATATTGTAATGACAACTTTTAATGGCCTTCCAAGAGATTGGGAAGCCTTTATCCAAGGAATTTGCTCAAGAAGGAAACTAACCAAATTCTGGAATTTATGGGAAGAATGTGTCCAAGAAGAAGAAAGGACATCAGCCAGAGAAGAAAAGCTAATTGACAATGAGGATCAAGCCTTGACTGCCCACACCAAAGGCAAAAGGAAGAGTCATGACCATCCTCATAAGACTCAAGGGTTTAAAAGACCCAAGAGAGACTTCTCAAATTTTGAGTGCTTCACTTGTCACAAGTTAGGACACATTGCCATTAACTGTCCCATGAAAGCAGAAAGACTCAAGAAGATGAGAAGGTTTCAAGCCCATGCTGCTGAAGATAGTGATCGAGAAGTAGAAAAGGAAGCAAAGAAGGATGAAGACTCCAGTGAAGAATATGTTTTGATATCTTCCCTAACAGGATCAGTCTCACCAGGAAATAATACCAGGTTGATTGATAGCGGTGCCTCCAAGCACATGACTGGTTTTAAGGATTCACTCTCATGCCTTGAACAAAAGGAATCCCCACACAAAGTGATGCTTGGAGATGATTCCCAATATCCCATTAAATGAATAGGAGAAGCATCCTATAAATTGGATTCTGGAAAGCCTATGAAAATGAAGGATGTCCTATATGTCCCAGGTCTAAAGAAGAATCTTCTTTCCATTTCATCCTTAGAAAAGAAAGGCTTCATAGTTTCCTTTGTGGATGGAAAAGTCCTCATGTGGACCAAAGGCAAGACTATCAACGATGCAATGGAGATTGGAGTTGAAGAAGGAGGACTCTACAAATTGAAGGGACATACAGATTCTGCATTAGCTACCAGTACCATTAACTCATGTGAGCTATGGCACATAAGGCTTGCTCATGTTCACTACAAATCCCTTCCAATTGTAAGCGAGGTGGTAACCGGTTTACCAGAAATTCAGATAGAACATGAAGGAGTGTGCACAAGGGAAGAATACTAAGAATCCCTTTCCAAAAAGTGATAGTAAGGCAAAAGGGATCGTAGATATTATTCACTCAGATATATGTGGGCCAATGCAAACCACTTCATTAAGTGGATACTCTTACTATACCTCTTTCATTGATTACTACTCTAGAAAGACTTGGATATACTTCTTGAAAAAGAAGGATGAAGTGTTTGAAAGATTGAAGGAGTTTAACACCCTAGTAGAAAAACTTTCTGAGAAGAAAATAAAGATTCTAAGGTAATATAATGGAGGAGAGTTTACTTCAAATGAATTCAATGATTTCTGTAAAGAAGTTGGGATTAAGAGGGAGCTCACCATTCCCTACAATCCACAACAAAATGGTGTGGTGGAAAGAAAGAACATATCTATCATGGAAGTTGTGAAAGCTATGATACATGATCAAGATATCCCAATGTACCTATGGGCAGAAGCAACAAGAACAACAATATATGTACATAACATAATCTCTCACAGTGCCCTTGGGAACAAAACTCCAGAAGAAATGTTTTCCAGAGAAAAACCATAGGTAAGTCATATAAATATATCTAGTTGTCCTGTGTACATTCATATTCCCAAGGAGAAAAGATCAAAGTTAGATCCTTCAGGAAATAAGGGATTGTTCGTAGGATATAGTGAATAATCAAAAGCTTATCAGATATATATATCCCAGGATACCGTCAAATTGAACTTAGCAGAGATGTTACATTTGATGAAGATACGGCCTTTAGAAAATCAAGGACAGACAAGGAAGATGAAGAGGAGCATGAAACTCCTAAAACTGTTGAAGTTCCTAAAGAAGTCAGAAACGAAGAAGAAGTCCAGATACCTAAAGATCATGATATGACAGAGCCCCAACTACCTGAATATTTACCAAATGAATTGATTTCTTGAAAGAGAAAACCTGCCTGGGCTCGTGAAGTAGTTGAAGAAGCAAAAAGACATGGTGCTCCTAAAGGAGCCATCCAATAGAGGAAAAAGCCAAAGTTATATCCCAGTGATATGGCCTTGATGTGTGATCTAGTTGATAAAGAACCAACTTGTTTTGAAGAGGCAATAAAACAGAAAGAGTGGGCTGATGCAATGGTCAAGGAATACCAATACATTATAAAGAATGATGTGTGGGAAGCAGTACCAAGACCAAAGGACAAGTCAATGGTATCCTCGAAGTGGATATTCAAAACTAAACACTCGATAGATGGGAGTATAGAAAAATACAAGGCAAGATTTGTAGCCCGAGGATTCTCTCAGAAAGAGGGAATTGATTATGAAGAAACCTTTGCTCCAATAGCTAGATACACCTCAATTAGAACTATCCTTGCCTTGGCATCTGACATGAAGTGGAAGCTACAACAAATGGACGTGAAGATGACATTTATAAATGGCTTGATTGAAGAAGAAGTATATATCGAATAGCCGCAAGGATTCGAGATTAATGGTCAGAAGACTCATGTATGTCAACTAAAGAAAGCATTGTATGGATTAAAGCAAGCACCTAGAGCATGGTATGGAAGGATCGATGGATTCCTGATGAGCTTAGGATTTACTCAAAGTAAAGTAGACTCCAAACTCTACTATAAGGTTGATGACGATGGAATTTTAATTTTGTTGCTATATGTAGATGGTTTATTCTTGACAGGAGACGATAAGCCAATTATCAAATGTGAGAAGAGGCTTGCCACAGAATTCGAAATGAAAGAACTTGGAATGATGTATTGCTTTCTAGGTCTTGAACTATGCCAGTATCCAGATGAGTTTTTCTAAACCAAGGAAAATATACTGTTTAAATATTAAAAAGATTTGGAATGCTAGATTGTAAAGCTATGACTACTCCGATGACTACAAGTTTGAAGCTATTGAATGATGATACTTCATAAGCTATTGATGCCACTCTATATAGACACATTATTGGTTCACTGATGTACCTAACCAATACAAGACCAGATATATGTTTTGCAGTAAACACCTTAAGTCAGTACATGGTGAATCCTAAACACATTCACCTGATTGGTGCAAAACATGTGATGAGGTATCTAAAGGGAGCTTTAGATTACGGGCTCAGATATACATCTAGTAGTGAGATCAAGTTGCATGGATATGAAGATTCAGATTTGGGGCGGAAGTGCCAAAGATAGGAAGAGTGCATCAGGATGTTGTTTTAGTATGGGATTAGGCATGATCTCTTGGTTCAGTAGAAAACAAACTAGTATTGCACTTAGTATGACAAAGGCAGAATACATTGCATAATGTTCAACATGTAGCGAAGCAGTATGGCTTCGAAATATGTTGGCAGGATTATTCGATGAAGAGATAGATGTCACTAATATCCTTTGTGTTAATTAGAGTTGTATCAATATTATGTAGAATCCTGTGTTTCATAATAAGTCAAAACACATTGATATCAGATATCATTTCATCCGGGATATGGTTAAGAAGGGAGCTTTAAAGCTCAAGTATGTTCCCACAGAGGAACAAGTAGCAGATGTATTGACTAAGCCTCTAACTCGTGTAAAGTTTGAATACTTTTGAGATAAGCTTGGTGTAGTCCAAAAGGACCTCTCTCGAAAGAGGGAGTGACAGTAGTTGGATGATGGATGCAGTGGTGAGTAACTCAGTCTAGAGAAGGGTATGTCTAGATAGGCTTGTTTGGCCCGAAAGGGTTAGTAAGCCAGACAAGGTCTGTCGATTATAAGGGGGATTAGTATGTGTGGCTAGGCTTGTTTGGCCCAAAAGGGTTAGTAAGCCAGACAAGGCTTGTTTGGTCCCCAGGGAGATCCATCTGTCTAACTAGGCTTGTTTGGCTCGAAAGAGTTAGTAAGTTAGACAAAATGCTCGGGTGGATCTACTAGAGAACTCACTGTGATGCTGCTCTGAGATGTTGAAGGGCAAGATGTATCCTCAATATTGCTATACTATTGGTTGTTGATTGTCGATGAGTGCTGAGATATTTAGATGATTGTTGCAGTATTGTTATATTGATGATTGTTGAGATGTTGTTGTTCAATATTGTTGTGATGTCTCTTTGACTCAATATTGATGATTGACCAGTTGATTGATTGAGTTAGTATTAGTGATGATACACTGATGACTGTTGATATATGTTACTTCAGTATTCTTATACTAATGATGGTTTTGATGTTCCAACATCTCTATGCTGGTAATGCAGATGATGATCTAACATTAGTTGTTGTTGAGTTTTTAGCACTAGCAGGCTAATGATGTTGTTGATGTTATTAGTATATTTACACAAATGTTGCAAATAATAAAGTTACAGTTGATGTTTCAATATTCACATACTGATCTGATAGAATATGATCCAGTATTAATACAATGATGATACAGACGATGATTGTCTGACGAGATAGATGATGATTCAGTATTCACATACTAATACTGCAAGAAGAATATCCAGGAAGATGTATAAGTATTCACATACTAACAGAAGATGGTCAAGAAGATGATTCAGTAGAACACAATAGACGATGTCCAGGAGCGTACGAAAACCAAAGATTATAGAAGATGTTCTAGCTAAGATCGATGATGAAGATGTTAGACAATGTTCCAAAACTTCCTATGACATATAAAGTCTCACCAGACAGTTGTAGTAGCAGATGTTTCTATGGTCGTATACCTTCCTAGTTAAGAGGGAGTGTTAAATTATTGTAACTTCAGAAGATATTCCAAGATGTATTGTATTCCTCCTTCGGGAGATGAATTTGTTCTTGTTAGTGTCATTGAAAGAAACAATGTAAACCTCTGAATGTAATTCGAGTCAATAGTACCCAAGTGTCAATATAATAAATGTTATTTTGTGGTGTCAAGTTGTTAAGTGAGCCCAGTCATTCAGAGAAGTTGGCCCTGCTAGGCTAGTAGTCAAGTCAACTGAAGAATATAAATAGGGAGGTGCTCCTCTCCATTTGTACACACTCACTCAAGCTGTCTTAGCAAGAGAGATAAGGATTAGTGTGCCAGAAAGAAGAGAGCAACACTTGTATGGGTTTTACACTGCACTGGTTGAGTTCTATACTGAGGAGGTTTTGCGTGGTTTTCTCCCTTGTGGTTTCCCCAAGGAAAATCTTTGTGTTCTTGTGTTCTTATGTTTCTATGCATGTTGTTCTTTCATTGATATTCTAGTGACTAATTGTTTTAAGATATAATCTAAGTAATTTAAGAAAATTCAACAAATTTATCCATTATTACATGATACTTTTTTTTATACATTCTCTAATCTCTTCATTCATATTTCATAGTTCATTTTCTATCTTTCTTATAGTGTAGTTAAGCATGCTTACCGGCCGGCCCCTCCCCCCCCCCCCCCCAATTTTGACATTCATTACTTTCTTACTGGTATTTTTTTCTTCATATACTACGTTCATGACTTAATTTCATTTCATTCCCATTATTTTTCGGTTAACCATCACTATTTCAACATGATATCAGTGTTTGAAGAAGGAGGTGCTATATTCAATATTTAAAAAAGCTCAGCAAGGTTTTTTAAATCTTGAATGCAACTCCTCCTTCAAACTTGATTTTGCATAACACAGATATTTTTCCAACATGATGCCGATGATTGGAACATCAACTACATGTTGAACACCCAATAGTAACCACATAATTTTTTTATTGCTTTCAAGTTAATAGGATTTCAATTAACCAACACTAGTTTGCATCATATCGATGTTTCACATGTCCATGCAAATGTGGAATTCCACATTTTCAAAATTATTAAAGATTTAGACATTGAATATCCTATGAGTAGTCGATGTAAATTTGAAACCTTTGGCATTGGAGACATCAAAAACACATTGAAAATGTGACAACTTTTTTTGGATTCAAAAAAATATCCATATTTATAGGGTTGTGCTTTGAAACACTTGTAGTATATGAAAGATCGGTGACATTCTTGTTTTAAATCTTGTTTTCTTACAAATGAAATATAGACAAGTAATAGTACTAATCTAATATGATTGATATCTCTTAAAAACACTAACCCTTCATATATACAACTATAATTTTTATGAAAGGAGGGATATATTGAGTCACCCATGTGTGTCCATTTCATAGGTCCCATTGGTTATTCAGTCTTACTCACTCCTCCCCACCAACTCTATTGGTTTGATCCTTTAGTTCCATTGACCCATCCATTTGGCCTAGTGACCATGCACCTCAGATCCCATTCACACCATTAGTTTGACATCTCCTTCATATACTAACTTACCTTCTCAATATTACTCACCCCCCATGTCACCACTTTAATTTTTGTTAGATTAATCCTTTATTTTTTATGGTTGATTCCCAATCCATTCACGATTTATGCTCCATTCAAGTAAGACTTGTCTCATATGCTTCTATATTGTCCCATTGCATCAAGTCCAAGTCCTTATTATTTATTGATGCTCTCCTACCCTTTTGTTGGTTTAACAAACTCCTTTGTATTTATACAATGGATCATTCTTTGTCAGCCACAACAAATTTTTTGTGGGGATTTGATTTAGAGAATCAATACCTCAATTATTGTTTTCACCATCAACATCTTAGCTCACATACAATAGTACATCCCATCATTGATGGATGACTACAAGGATTTTATCGATATTCAACTTTAAAACATGCATTCACACCAAGTCAATTTGTACTTGTACATTGGTATCCATTATCATAATTGGTACGATATCTCATATCTAGTAATATCTTCCATCATTGATTACTAACTAGATAATTTCTCCCATACTTAAATATAACTCATGATTACATTACCTGGTGTTGTTAATATCTAGATTCAAGTTAAGACCATGGACATGTATAGCTCCATTATAGCATCATAATGAGCCTATAGTTAGGATTTCCTTTAATGAGCTCTCTACATGTTATGGTATATCCTCCAATGTAGGCATCCTTTCATGTCACTTTATCCCCCCATTGGTTGACAAAATGACATTGTTAAATCACATATTCTATATGGAAGTAGCATGCATATTCAATGGTATCAATAATCGACTTCATATGTACCATCTTACATAGTGGTGATCCCATATTTTACTTGACTTTGACTTTACTATCACACAAGCACGATATGCTCGCCTCATTTTGAAAGAACAAATTATAATGAAATATATTGTGAAACATATATTATAATGTAATATATAACTATAATAAAAAACAAATTAAAAAAACAAAACACTCACACACACACACACACACACACACACACACACACACACACCGCAAAACCATTTCATAAACCCTACGTGATGACATTTCAATTTGGATAGAGACTGACCTACTCTCAACCTGCTATTGGATGTAGAGACTGACCTGCTCTCGACCTGCTCTCAAACTACTACTCCCAACCCACCTATCTTTACAAACCTCTATTTACCCCAAACTATCAGGACAATTCGAAGTCGGTCGGGTTAGGGCCTTACTTGCTAGACCTTTTTAGGGTTTTCTACCCTCCCTCTAGATATAACCTTCCATGAAGTATTCAACATATTAATGAAATAAGGTCCTTTCAGAACAGTGTGGGCTAACACTCTCGCATGACCTCACCTCCTTTTGATTTGGATGTAGTACACCGACCCTCATACCATGGAACAGAGGAGAATAGAGGAGACCATGAAACCAAGCAGAGGAGACCACACCACATATCTATAGAGGAGACCCCAACAATGTCTTCAGTATGTGCATCTTCAAACCCTATTCATTTCCTTTAATTTAGTTATTTTTGTCCACAATTATGATTGATTGTGTCCCTACATCAGGTAGAAAATATATAGTAGGGAACTCATCCCTTGCAAAAATAACCTTGAACCTAAATATAATGAGTGCTTGAAATCCTTTGAAAATTGAAAATGGAACTTGATATGATCTCAAACCTTTGGAACCAATAGATTTGACACAGAAGCAATGGATTGACACTTGAATTCGCATAGGAAAATTTAGTATGAAGAGGGATAAGGGCACAAAAAAGTGTATATCCTAGAAATCTCTTAATCAATCTTAGGCCAACAATTGATTCATTTTATTACAGTGTCATACAATTATGAGTTATTGTTTATTAAATTAAATTTGAATGCTCGTGGGATTTTAAGTATTATTATAGGAAGTTATTATTATGATGAGATCCCTTATAAAAAAAAGTGGAATGTCCTCTATCACAAAATGAGGTCGGATCAAGGGGTGTCAAAAGGAATCTACAATTCCAGTGCTTCTCTTAGGACTCTAAACATTGGAGTGGTTGTTCATTCTTAAAATATTAGCAATGATAAATCAACTACATCACACTAGGGTTACAAAAGGATGTCGTGTGGTTAGGATTGTGACATCGAAATGAAAAGTTGTTGGAACATTTTGGTACTAGATTGTTGTTGAGTACAATCTTTTTTCTTTCTTCTTCACTGTGAAGGGGGATATTTTAGAGGATGACAAGTGGATAATTTTGTAGGTTGGTAGGATTTTATGAAACTTACATGCATGTTTTTCTTGTGGAAATGTTACTAACATGCAACTTTTCCATAAAAAATAGTTTGTTCAACCTAAAATAAAGTTTCACACTTTGGTTCTACAAACTTAAACCATGAAGGTTGTTATAGTAAAGACATTAATACTCTTCAAATTGGAGATGCAGATGGAGGTAAAAAATGAGCATATTATTAATTAGCTGGGACCTCTATAGTTTCCCAATAAGTAAGAAGGAAGCATTGAAAAAATTAACATGGCAAATGAATCAAGGAGGTCGAATGCCAAAGTGTGAAAATATCAACATCTTTAAAATGGATGGTTTTCCTTTACCTATTATGCAATTAAATTCACTAATAGAATTTTTCCACCCATTGACAAGTACCCTTCAAGCAATGAATAACACAAGTTATTCACAAGTCAAGGTGTAACCCATGAATGTCCAAACTCACTTATGGAAAATTTGACTCATCGATTAATAGTCAAACTCAAAGCCAAGTTAACTAACCCTCACAACAACGCTAAATTGAGTTCAACTAGGGAGCACTTGGAAGACTATGATTTTTTTCGTATTTAAATAAATGGGTTGCCTTGAACAAATATATGTGCTAAGTAAGTTATTATAGCTACCACAAGTGTCAAGTCCCTAAATTAAAATGCACTCACGAAAACTTGTGCAACAACACATTAAAAATGCTACACACGTAATTAGCATACCTAGCCCCTATGGTCTGTATCATAAAGCCAATGCACTTGAAGCCTTTAGGATTTCATAATCACGTGTTCTAGAGGATATGTGAAGCTTTCCAGTGCATATCCAAATAGTTGCAAATTGATTATGTGAACCTATCATTGCAAATGGGTTTTGGTTTCACAAACAGTTTAGACATCCTCAAGGAAAAGAATGCAGTTTGGGATGAATCCCCCATTTCTCGAAAAAACATTTGGAAAAGAAGACTTTCATACATGAGGTAATTTATGGGACAAGGGCGTAAGAAGATAGCTATCTTGGATATCACTTAATCTCAAAGACATAAGGCCATTAATCAATTCTCTTTTACCACATTGCCACAATTATATATTATTGTTTGTTTAAACTAAGGTTTGATGCTCAAAGGCCCATTTGAATGATTGAAAAGTATTATAGGAAGCCAGTATTACGATATGATCAATTAATTAAGAAATGGAATGTCCAAGATCACAAAATGGGGTGGATCAAGGGGTTCCAAGGAATCTAGAAGTCCTACTATTCTCCCAAGACTCCAACAATAGAGTGGTTAGTCATTCATAACAATGTAGCACCATATGCTAAACTACATATAACTAAGCTTACAAATGACATTAAATACGGCAGAGCTTGTGATGTGGAATTGCTAAGTCGATAGAAGGTTTTGGGACTAGACTGTTGCAAGTACAATATTATGTTAGTCTATGGTCCTCATTGGGAATGGGATTGTGTTTAGGGATGACAAGTATATAATTGTTAGTTTGTTAAGAGTTTGTTGAATGTGATTAATCTAACATGCATTTCTTTATTGTGGAAATTTTGCTAAGGTGCAACTTTTCCATATGCAAATATTTTGTAATTATCATCATGGCTACTATAAATGTAACTATGATTGTGTCCCTACAATAGATGTACAGGAACAAAGCTAGGGGAGGGCTTCACATATATGTCCCTTTAGTATGCAACTATCACCTAAACATTGAAATGGAAAGACATGTGAGGGAGGGGAGAATGTTGGGGGAAATTACCTCAACCTACCCCAACAAAATTAAATCAACAATGTTCAAGTGGTATTCAACATCACAATTTTTTAGAAAACTCTTAGTTTAGGATAGAATTTTCATATCTCAAGAGTATGACAGTAGTTGGAAAACTAAGTATGTATTATTCTGGAAACCTCTATTAATTCAACAAATATCTGACTATGACAAGGCCACAAGGTAAAGGTGAAGTCTGGGGTAGATCCAAGGTCAAAATGTGCTATCATTGAGATTACAATGTATTAAAACCCAATTTTTGCAATCTTTGAACATTTGTTTCAAAGAACATTGAAACACCTTTTAATGTCTTGTAGTACATTTGTGTTCAAGATTGGTTTTTTTCTAATAGATGACTACATAATATGCTAATTGGTTGAGGCATATAAATGTAGTCTTTGAATATAGGAAGGTCGATTCTTTCACCTCACTTTGGAAACACAAAGGTATCTTTAACAACTATTTTAGGAAGACAATCTAACAATCTTGCTTGCTTGATTTCTTTCTACATTTTATATTTGGATTGTCTTGAAGATGAACATGGAAGCTTTTCATAACATGATTTGAAAATCACATTTTAATTTATTAAGGCATTGATAAAACAATTTGAGGGAATTGATAATGGTTTTTAGAATTTGTCTAAATTCACCATTCAATCCAACCTTAGGAGAAAGAAGCCACAACTACTTGTGAATATTCAATCTTTGATTGCAACCGACTTCCTTTTTTGTCTCATTTTATATTTATTTGAACCATAGGTCCCTCTAAAATGAGAAAATACAATACAAAAAATAGATTGAAACTGAAAGGTGTTTTACATCTCTAATATGAGTTCATTAGTTAATTTTTTTCTACAATATATTTTATCTAAATTAACATACCCTCATTATATATATTGCAAATTGAAAATTCTCTTTTCCGTATTGAACAAGATTTGCAAGTATTTCCTCTTTGTGAATTAGAAGAAAATGAAGAAATTTGCAAATCCATCATGAATGAATTACCACCGAGTCCTATTATGCATATTGTACGCCCTATGATGTTTATATTGATTCAACACATCTTCTCACTGTTCAAATAAACCATGGCCGATGGGAATAAGGGAGTGATATGATTGCAGACATGCTTTTGAATGTACCATGCACAAGTACATTCATCATTGACAGACCTGTAAAGTAAACTAATATAATTCTTACTAGCCTCCTTGACACGTATTTCCCTACAACCTACAACCGTAAGAGAATTATTGGGAAAGAAATGTTTGTGGAGAATCAAACCATAGGTTCCCCATGGCATCAATTTATCCCGAATACTCACATGAAATTAAAAATGGTTCAACCAAAATTAGATTGTGATAATGATTCCAATGGTTGTCCATTAGGGTGCGCTTGTGGGAAAGACGATTGTGTATATTTTAATGATTACAATTAAGAATCTAATAAAGCTATTATGGACGCAAATAGGTTCTTTAACTTGAATAGAAGGATTTGATCAATATATTTCAATCATTGTTTTGATGGAAGCATAAGTTTTCTTTCTGTATTTTTATTATGAAAGTACATGGATAAAATTAAACTTGTGTCTCTCTTTTGTTGTGGTTGTGTTGGTGCTCACACCTTCATATACCTATTGATATAACTCAATCTATCACACTAAAAGTACTCATAAAAATGACTAATTTAAAAACCACATGCATATTGAAGTCAAGTCAAGGGTGATCAAAGAAGGACACCACCCTCTACTACGACGCCACAGGTAAGACTCAATGTATTTGTACATAAATTTGGGTAGTGCCTTTTACTATGTGTTTTATTGTTATGTTTTTTTCATGAGTCTATCAGTTTCGTTTTGGTAACGTTTTCTATATTTTTGCCACATGGTGATTGGGGGAAGTCTCCAGTAGTAGATCACTAGGCTAGAGATCGTGATGTGGATGAACCCTCTACGCAACAGGTATACCTCATTGTAATTGTACAAATTAAATATGAGCAATATGTTTTTTTCATGAGTCTATTGTTTTTATTTCGGTAATGTTTTCTTTATTATTTGTCACGGGGTGATCAGGGTAAGGCTTCCACAATAGCACAATCCATAGATCATGATGTGGATGAGCTATTGTGCAATGCAAACATTGCATCTTCTAAGGACCTGTTACATATGAAAGATGATGTGGCACAATTTATTGCTAAGTGTTTGGAGTGCAAACTTGTGAAAGCTAAGAATTATCACCATTAAAGTTTGTTGCACTATCATGCTAACTTTGAAAGCTTGGAGACATGCCATCATTTTAGTAGTTGTGGATAGAATAACCAAAAGTGCACACTTTATTCCTATCAAGGCTACTTCTAACAAGCCAAATATGGTGTAAATATTTATAAAATGGATTTTGCGACTTGTTGATTTCCAAGGAAGAATATTCTTAATAGAGCTTTATTGTTCATTATGATATTTTGGTTAAGGTCCAATATATCTTGAGGAGTTAGTTTAATTTTAATACATCCTAGAGATGTATGGTTAGACAAATTGGGTGAATTATATCATAGATAATATTATTTAGTTGTATGTTTTAACACAACTGACAAAGTGGGAAGATTCCCTTCCCTTACTTGAATTTGATTTTAGTAATAGTTTTCATGGTTCTATCAATATAGCACCATTTGAACTGTTGTATGGGATATCTTACAAAACTCCACTTAGTTGGCATAGAAATGGGAATAAGGTCTTGATCAAACCCGATATTATTCAAGAAATAGAAGATCAAGTGAATTGATTAGAAAAAGGCTTAAAGAATCCCAAGACCATTAGAAGAGTTATGTAGATTCCCATAGAAGTGATTATACTTATAAGGTGAGGAATATACTCTTTTTGCAAATGTATCACAAGAAGAATTCATAAATTTTAGAGAAGGATCCAAATTTGTTCCTTGGTTTGTTGGACAGGTTGAGGTCCTCAAAAGGATCACACATACAACATATTGTATTTCTTTGCTACCAATACCACATTGGACATGATGTTTTCCATGTATTCAATTTTATGACATTATGCACCTAATGCATCCCATGTTTTTAATTGGAACCATTTTCAAGTTTAGACGAGGGAGATATAAAAGAATAGCCAATTTTCATATTCGATCAACACACTTACAACTCAGCCATCATATTATAGACTAGGTTAAGGTTTAGTTATACCTTTACATTCCTAGTCCAACCTTGTGAGGATGTAAACCTTATGTGTCTCAAGTTTCCATTTTCTCGAGATGAGTTTTCCCAAAGAGGGGGAAAATGCAATGCTCCATTTTGTCTAACTATGTTGCTACACATGACTTGGAGGTCAACACTTGGTACATAGGGTGACTCATTTTGTATTCCATACTTGGTGACTAATCTATGATATGATTTTTGTTCATAATTGAGAATTGTATGCATATTGTATATATGTGATTTTGTTGTTTATGACATTCCTACTTATATTCATTTTAGGAAATGACTTGACATGCATATAATGGAATGGTCTAGTTTATTGCGCCGAGAGGTGCTCTACAACACAGTATGGGAGAGATGTTGTAACAATTGTTCCTAACAAAATAAAAAAAAATAGAAAATTTAATTATCCCCCAAAATAAATGTTGGCCAGAAAAACAACCTAATATGGGGGAGATGTTGAAACGTTTGTTCCTAACAAAATAATAAAAAAATAAAAAAACTTAATTATCAGCCAAAATAAATGTCAGCCTGAAAAACAACCTCATATGGGGGAGATGTTGTAACGTTCGTTCCTAACAAAATAATAAAAATAAAATTTTAATTATTCCCCAAAATAAATGTCGGCCAGAAAAACAACCTAATATGGGGGAGATGTTGTAACGTTCGTTCCTAACAAAATAACAAAAAAATGAAAATTTTAATTATCCGCCAAAATAAATGTCATCCAGGAAAACAACCTAATATGCAGGAGATGTTTTAATGTTCCTACCTAACAAAATAATAAAAAATTAAAATTTAATTATCACCCTAAAAAATGTCGCGTAGAAAAACAACCCAATATGGGGCAGATGTTTTAATCCCCCCAAAAAATGTTGGCCAACCCATGGTTTTATTGTACATGGTTTAGGAGGGCCTTGCAACTGGTTTTAAAACCATGTGAAAGGCCTCCTACACAACCCATGGTTTTATTGTATATGGTTTAGGAGGGCCTTGTACATGGATTTAAAACCACGTAAGGAGGAGATGTTTTGAATACTAATATACTTTAATTTATGCAATACTTGAGAATCACACACATGATATATTTGAATACTACAAAGGATAGCATATTAACATTATCCTAGATCCTCACTCGAAGTTATATCCAGGATAGTATTAAAATGTATGCAATCTGGAGGTTTGAATCATTTTAATGTTTGCAACTAGGATAGTATTGCAAGGTTTTAAATAGAGTTTTTAGAATCTGAGACTATGAAATATAACTATTAAAATATAGTTTTTTAATAGTTAATAATTAAACAAAACATTTAAAAAATGTATTTAAATAAGTGTTTTTCAATTATATTTTAAATAAGGTTTTTAAAATATAATTGAAAATATAGTCAATTTATGGAATAGTAATATTATAATGTTTTCAAAAGTTTAATGGTTTAATAATTATAATGTTTTGATAGTTATAATGTTTTAATAATTTAATAGTAAAAATGTTTTTAAAAAAATAAGGTTTTTAAAATATAACTGAAAATACAGTCAATTTATAGAATAGTATAATATTATAATGTTTTAAAAAGGTTTTAATAATTATAATGTTTTAATAGTATAAGGTTTTAATAATTAAAATAGTAAAAATGTTTTTAAATAAGTTTTTTTCCATATATATATATAATTGCAAATATAGTCAAATTGAAAATATATTGAATTTCACTAAGAGATCTTCATTAACATGTACATTGTGTTTTTTTCCTTGCTTAGGTTTCAGTGTATGGTGTATTAATATTAACGTATAAATGCCACTGTAGATTTCATAGTTGTATAAATTTCAGTGTAGCTGCTAATGCATGGACACATAGATTTCAATGTAGATTTCGTGGATGCATAAATTTCAGTGTAGATGTTAATGCAACATTTTTGATACAGAGTGTGGACTAAAAATGGAAGATGTGCATATGGAAGATGCTATGAGACAAGAAAGAGAAGAACAAAAAAAACGAAATGCAGAGCAATAGAGAGCATATTGAGGAAGAAAATCTGACGAAATGACAACAAAAGAAGGAGAAGAAGAAAGGAAACGAAAAGAAGATCAACAAAAAGAATATCGAAAAAAAAGTTAGAGAAAATGACAAAAGAAGAACGAGAAGAGGAAAGGATATGAAATGCAGACCGACAAAAAGAATACCGAAAAATAAAGTTAGACGAATTGATAGCAGAAGAACGAGAAGAACAAAGAAGATGAAATGTTGATCGACAAAGAGCATATCGAGAAAGATAGTTGAAGCAGTTGGAAGAAAAAAAATCAAATTGTAGAACAACAAATAAATCAAAATGTAGAACAACAAAGACAATATTCAACCAATATACATGTAGAACCAACTGTAGGAGATGCTCAACATGTAATGGTCACAGTGCGATATGATGCTGACATGGTCCAATTTCAAGCAGTTTCAATTACTAATATGGTCCAATTTTAAGCAGTTCCAATTCCTAATATGGTCCAATTTTAAGCAGTTCCAATTTCAGATTTAGTTTCTTTAGAGTTCTTAGTCAAATAAGTTGATTTTGCATTAATTTACTTCATGTCAAATTCTGCGGCCAGAAATTCCACGATGTTTCCCTAGTTCTCTTGCGAATGTGATGAAAAGATGATGGGATGCAAATCCTGATAAGAGACCTGAGATGGATGAGGTGGTTAAAATGTTAGAGAATATAGATACCAATAAAGGTGGAGGAATGATCCCTCTTGATCAACCTTAGGGTTGTTTCTGCTTTTTCAAGCACCGTGGTCCGTAACTTATCTAATTAGAAACATGTTAGAAAGGCTTAGTATGACATTTACAACAAATATATGGTATGAAATTTACAACAATATCTAGAATTAAATATTTGGCAGGTCTACGATTTCAACCTCCCTTCTCATATGATCGATCAAAATCTAGTTTTGTGTCACCGCCCATGACTGGAACCAGCTTAGATCCATATCCTAGGATTTATAAGCACCGAGAGGGATCAAATCTCTCGAGGTGCAAACCTCTTCTCACGTATTGCACTCAAGGAGCTATTCAGGGAGAGGTTCGCACCTTGAGAGATTTGATCCCTCTCGATGCTTGATAGAGCCTAGGATTTGGATCTAGGCTGGTAGGTATGATCATTGATGACATATGATTATTATGATGACATGACTAATGATATGGTTGTTATGCCTTGATATTGTGATATGAGCATGTGATATTGTTGTCATTATGAATCCATGTAAAATATATTTGTTACTAAGCAGGTGTGAGATATGGGTGGTTGAAAAAATACATAAGAACTCTTGAGAGGAATCACTTGTGAACTAGAAAAAGGGCCTTAGGATGTTTGTGCCTCATTGAAGTGAAACTATTCATGTATAATTTCATGAATTTATAATTATGATTATACAAGATTACATGAGATCATATTGATAATTGCTTGTGGAAGAATACAATCACATGGTTGAATAAAACACGTGTATATGATTGTTCGAGGATACTCCAATATGGAAACAAGGCATATGAACCAATATGGGAAACCCTTTGATATTGAGAAATTTGTTTATGAGTTTTGATGAATGAATATTCAATGTTACTTAATGTGCATGCTTGTCATGCATATGACATGAGGCTGAAACTTTCCCACTAGCCATCATATAGGTTTATGATGCAACCAAGATGTATTTCTTCCTTGTTGGTTAGTGAATTTTGAGGATGGATGGGAATTTGTTTTTTGTACTAACAACTATTGGAACAAAAGCATCATATTATTAATAAAAACATATTATTGTTTTTGTTGTCCTAATAATCATCTTAATTGTAAAAAAATGATTTAAAAAAAATCAAATCAAACTATGGGATCTTCGATGTGCATTACCTTTGCACTGACGTTGTTGTTGTACCAATGACGACAATAATTACTAACTTTTCAAAAAATATATATAATGTATGTCATTGTATATTCTGCTACTTTGTTAGATCTTTGACATGCGAGAGGCAAAGGTCCGACACATTTAAAAAAATCCCATCGGATGTCTGGCATATGGGCATCGAAGATCAGATACTCTTAAATATACATCCATTGAAGAATCGACATAGTGTTAAAATTAAGTCTCTCGAATATCCAACACCCTTTAAAAAAACTGTTAGATCTTCAATGCAAATTGTATCGGAGAACTGCAAACAACCATCATATTTTGGGTGAAAATGTGGTTGTACAATTAGAGAGAAACTCAATGGCCCATGCAGATAGTCACCTAGATAGGCAGTGACATCCATAATTATTTACATAGGCCCTTTATTGGCTACGGAATTACATAGTTCTTTAATTGGTCTTTCTCTTACCCTTAGATAGTGCAAGAAGCATAGAATTTGAGCCCCTTTGGCACTAAAAAATTCATTAATTATGATGAAATAGAAAATTTTGGTTCACCTATTTTTTGATGTGGTACAAATTATTCTAAGAGAATAAAGAAATAAGCACTAGTTATTTCTTAACAATTTTGTTGCATTTTTTAGATTCATTTGTACCTTGATAGGCAAAACCTTTAAGAAAGGACAAGATTTGTGAGATGACATCCACCCACCACATATTAAATCTTCCCATGATTAGAATTTAACTTGTGGATCATGTTAAAAATTCTTTTGACACATGTTATGTATTGGATATTTGGGATGATAAACATTTCGATTACAATTACCTCTGTGAATTCATTTTCCCTACACCACAAGGTGCTATGAACCAAATCAATTGATGTTTGTATAAAGTGGTCATCTAAAAACCATGCAAAACAAAAATCTTTCCTAACCCTCCCCAGAGGCATAAATGTTGGCTATCTCTAACCACCTACTATCTAAATTAAGCAAGGGATATACAAGTCTTGACGTGGGATTTCTCCCCAATCAACAAATTCAAATGCTAACCAAGAGAAATTAAAGTAGAAACATCCATTAAGAATTGGAGGGAATACCTTCTATCACCTTCTCATTATAACTAAGCTCATCTAGAACTCCATGTGGGTTTGACATTTTAAAAAAACCAAGGAAAAACCTAGTGTTCTAGAGTAATGAATGTCAGCCTCTAAAAAATGTCATCAATAGTTTATTCTATCCAAAATTATGTGTGAGATGGGGAGAGATGGTCCTACAGTTGAAACCTAACAAGGAGGGTGCAAAAGGAGGGTGCAAAAGGAGGGTGCAAAAGGAGGGTGGAGCATTTTTTCAGCATATGCATGAGGCTCACTAAATCTAACAACCATCATAGCATTGTTGACAAGGGCCTTTGGAGCAATTTTTGCCTTGTTATATAATTCTTACGAACCACTTGGGTGTACCCAACATGATTATCATTATTCACTGAAAGGAAATTTTGTTATTGAGTAGCTCGAGGTCCCCATGATTCAAATTGAGGAATCAACTAATATTATTGAATTTTACTTTCCAAACTTTGTCAACAAAAGAAATGATTAGGAAATGTTATCTATAACATGTTGATTTAGCATTTCCCCCAACCTTAATGAGAACAAATTATTATCAGGATTTATACAAGTTGGCTCTAAGACACTCCATCCTATAGGTCACAATCTTTAAAAATAATGACAAGTAAGTTGTGGCAAGGTAAGCCATTGACAATCATAAAATGCACACAAAAAAGACACCATAGTTGTGTGTAAAGACCAAACAATTCAACCCACATTGGACAAAATAATTAACAAATATCATTCTCTGAAAACCCCACATCCCATGGTGAAAACACCACCAAAGTGTTGTAGACTCAAGGTTTGCGAATGACTTCATGCACAAGGGATTTATCAACAAATTGAATATAAAAAAAGCCTTGACCTATAGTTCAATTATTGATACACTATGCCATTTTATGTGGATCCTAGACCTCACTAACCAAATACCCAACCATTGACTCAAGGGAGACTCGACTGATAAAGTATCTTAGAAGAACTTAAAAATGAAACAAAACAATTTTTTTTATCATAATCATATATTGAGATATCAATAAGATGTTTCCTTAAGTCTAATTTATCTCAAGATAGAGTTTTGAAACAAACTTCTTGACACTTTTGGTGTGACTACCGATTCTCTTTACATACGGGCTATAGCTACCAATGCTTATCATACTTTGATCAACAAATCCATCATTAAGTAGGGAGGAAGCCATTTGCTCTTATTTCTGTCATGTCCCCATACCCCATAATGCAGATAAATTAAAAACTTTGCTTCAAGAACCCTTGTTCTCCTTTCGAAATATGGGGCATGGACGTTAACACCCTCTTCAACCTTCATTCTTAGGCTTAGAAACCACTATAATAGTCGTTCCTCCCTTGACAGATCGATTCTACAACCATAATGATCATTTTCACGTCGGACATGTCCTTTCCGCACTTTCGCTTTTTTCCTTTTTGACCCTGGAACTCGGGAATCAGAAACTCAAAAGCTCGATGAAGTGAATTGTCAGCCTTCCTCCCTTCGCCTTCTGCACTTCCTCTTTTCTCCTTTCTGACCTCGAAACTTGGGAATCAAAAACTCAAAAGCTCGACGAAGTGAATTATAAGCCTTCCGCCTTCTCCCTTCCGCACTTTCGCTTTTCGCCTTTTCGACCTTTGAACTCGAAAATCGAAAACTCAAAAGCTTGACAAAGTGAATTGTCAGCCTTCTGCCTTTCGCCTTATGCACTTTCGATTTCTGCCTTTCCGACCTCGAAACTCAGAAATCGAAAACTTAGTGTGCGACGGAAATACTTAACGGCTCTTTCGCCTCCCATCTTCTACACTTCTACTTTCCACCTTTCCGAACTCAGAACTCAGAAATCAGAAAACTTAACAAATGACAGAGTCCTCTATCCATGGTTCCTCCTTTCCGTCCTCCAGTGCAGAACTTGGGAATCATAAAACTTAACTTTCGACCTTAGCATTTCTCTGCACTTCCAACTTCCGCTTTCCGACCTCGGGCTTTGGAAATTGGAAAGTTAACTTCTGCCTTAGAACTTTTCTGCATTTCTGACTTCCGCTTTCCGACCTTAGACTTTGAAAATCAAAAAACACACTTTCTACCTTATTTTCAAATCCCCTTTTTGCCTTCCACAGGCAGATCCCGAGGTGCGGAAACACACATATTACCTTAAGATAGTTGCATTTCTGATCCTATAACCAGGCTTCTAGCCTCTAAGGACTTAACAAAAATGCATTGAACATACAAGGCATATACAAATGAAAAGGCAAAAACATACATTCAACAATAAACTCTACTTCATTCATTCATAAGCATTCAACATGATCAACATATTCATAAGCAAATACATTGCAGAATAACATAACATAGAATACTTATCTTGAAGATGAATGTTGTCCCGCAACTATTTATGTCGCTGCAACATTCTACCCAACCATAGGCCAATGTGTTCATTAATCTCTCAACACCACTACCACCCATGAGCTGGGCATGATTTCCACAAGGAACTAGGGTACAACAAACTCACACATAGCCAGAACATCACACACAGTCAAGCCAATAAATGGGTTTCACAGGCTACACAACCAAGCCATCTCACAATTGGGTTTATCCAACTGTCCAGGTAATAAGCCAAAACACTGTTGGGTTTCACAGGCTACACAACCAAGCCAACAAACAATTGGGTTTCACAGACTGTACCCAATCAAGCCAACATCCACATTAAGGACTATCCAAGCCAAAAGACGGGTTTCACAAGCTACTCAACCAAGCCATATTTCACAGTTGGGTTTCACAGGCTGTCCAACCAAGGATTACACACATGACCAATTGAACAACAAGACACAACCAAGCCAAGATCCAAGTGGGTTTATCAGGTTGCCTAACCAAGCCAATATACAGTTGGGTTCACAAGCTATCATCTAAGCCACTCTCCTTTGGGTTTATAAGGCTGCTAAGGCAGTGGACATGAAGAATCACTAAGATAGTGAGCTCATCCATAGAGCTAAGGACACCTTCACACGATCTATATGGCATGGAATCCATGTTGCCTACACACCCAACACAAGGAAATGTCCCCTTCTCTTCTCCAAAGTCCCTCAGGATACACCTTCCCTTATAGTGCTCTTCAGGATGTGTAGAGCAGATTCACCAACCACTCTTATCTTATTATGAGGTTCCACACTAGGTTTATCAAGCACATTCTACGTCTCTTCCACTCCTAAGTCTTGTATATAGTTCAGACCCAAACCAGGGTGCACATATCCCAACAAACCACAGGGAGACTCAGCAACACAGGGCTCCACTCTGAAACACAGATAAATAAGTTTGTATACCACTCTGTCACACAGAGAAACATCAGGGTTCATTTGCACACAGGAGAAAACACTGCGGAGCAGCACTTCCGTGACTCGGGGTAGTCGAACAACAACAATGCTCGCATGAATGAACACTTTGTGTGAATGATATAATGCACAAGAATGAACAAGAGTGAATCCGAATGAATGAATGACGATCCAAAACTCCTCAGGAACAACAAAACCTTCTACGCATCTGGGAGAAAGGACGGATTGGGAACACACCACGTTTTTACTTGCTGTAGAAGCAAGAACGCGACCTCCATGACTGCAGACTTGCAGGTTTGCTTAGACACACAATCAGACTGCCATGCCTTGCTCTACCTAAGGCATTAATTGCCTCAACCAACTTCTGGAAGACATGATTGATTTAGGACAAAGGACAAAATGTATCTAAGGGTTCATGGGTTCCCCCATTGACATTTGGTCTCACCCTCTTGGCTCAGGGGGTTTGACTAACTCCCCTCCCTATCCCTTGTGGAATCATGCCCCCATCTCTTTCAGGTTGCAATCCCATAGCTAGTTGTGGTATTTTATTAATTATATATTTACATGGTGTTCCAAAATATATATTGTGCCAGACTTAGCACTATAACCATCAATATCAACCCTGATCACTGATAGGCACAACACCAAATTAGTGGCAGGGCCTTGGCCTTGAGATCCTTGCCATGATTCCAATACAATATACACATAATGTACAATTCCATACCATGGGGTAAAAATCGGGGTATTACATTCCCATCCCCCTTACAATAGCACTGTCCTCAGTGCTTTACAAAATTGAACAAAATTGGATGTGCCAATCGCATGGCATCCTCCAGCTCCCACGTAGCCTCTTCAAGACCGTAGTTCTTCCATTGCAGCTTTACCTGCTTGACAACTCGGTTCTGGAGCATAGTGGCCTTCCTGTCGAGGATGCGCAATGGATCAGTTTGGAACTCTCCCTCGGGTTTCACCTGGATCACATCCAAATCAATCACATGGTTAGGTCATGTACATATTTCTTAAGCAAAGAAACATGAAAAACATTATGATCCCTAGTGCTAGCAGGAAATGCAAGTCTATATGCAACTGGACCTATTCTTTCAAGTAGTTCAAACAACCCACAACATCTAGGTAACAGCTTGGCACAACTTCCAAGATTCATGGAACTCTTCCTTGCCCTCACTATGAGGTAAACATGATCCCCAACATTGAATTCTCTATGCACTCTATGCTTATCAGCATAGCTCTTCTGTCTGTCCCGGGCTACCTTCAAATTCTTCCTAATATTTGCAACCTCCTGCTCCATTCCCTTGAGCAATTCTTGACCAATCACAATCTTGTCCACTGGATTATCCCAAGTCACAGGTGTCCTACACCTTCTTCCATACAAAGCTTCATATGGACTCATCCCCAATGATGCTTGCTGTCCATTATTATATGCAAACTCTACCAAGGGTAAATAATCCTCCCACTTGGTGTGTTTGTCCATCACATACATGCAAAGCATGTATTCAACCACCCGATTCACCCTCTCTGTCTAACCATCAGTATGAGGATGGTAGGAAGTGCTGAAGTTCAACTTTGTACCCAAATATGCAAACAAACTTTTCCTGAACTTGGAAGTGAACTTGGTATCCCTGTCAGAGATTATTTCCTTATGAAATCCATGCAATCTGAAGATTTCCTTCATGAAAATATTTGCAATAGCATCAAACTTAAATGTGGACTTAACCGTATAAAATGTGATGCATTTGTCAACTTTTCCACCACAACCATGATGGAATCATGTTGTCTCGCAGTATTTGACAATCCTGTAATAAAATCCATGGAAATAACTTCCCATTTCCATTTTGGAACTGGAAAAGGATGCAACAAACCTGCTGGGTGTTGATGCTCAACCTTTACCTACTGATATTTCATGCATATTGAAATATACTCAACAATGTCCTTCTTCATTCTTGGCCAAAAGTACTGCTTTATGGCTGTAGCAATTGTCTTTTGATATCCTGGGTGACCAGAATATGAAGCTTGATGGATTTCATCCATAACAATTCTCCTAAAGTCTGCTACATCTGAAATATAAATTCCGTTTTTGTAGGTAAGAATTCCATCTTCTTCCAATTTATATCCCTCATACTTCTTTTCAAGACTTTGCTGCCACAACTTGTCTTTTACCTGCCTGTACATTTCATCTTCAGTAGTATGATTGACAATTTGCTGTCTCAAATCTAATTGGCAAATACTAAGAGATGCCACATGCATTTCATGCATCTTCCTGCTGAGCGCATCAACCACCTTATTCTCTTTTCCTTTTATGTGTTTGATTTCAAAATCAAACTCACATAAAAACTCCAGCCATCTAGCTTGCCCATCATTTAGAGTTGGATGATGAAACAAATATTTTAGACCATAGTGGTTTGTCCTTAGCTCAAGTTTTCTGCCCATTAAGCAATGCCTCCATATCCTGAGAGCATCTACTATGGCTGCAAGTTATAAATCATGAGTGGCATAGTTCTTCTCATGATCCTTCAACTTCCTGGACTGATAACATACCACGTGGTTGTCTTGCATAAGAACTCCTCCCAGTCCTTGGCCACATGTATCAGTACACACCACAAAGTCATTCTCTGGCTCTGCAATATTCAAAACAGGTGCACTTGTGAGAAGATTCTTCAACTGCTGGAAGCTTTCTTCACACCTTGGTGTCTATTCAAACTTTATCCCCTTCTTTTGCAAAGAAGTGATTGGATGTGCAACCTTCGAGAATCCTTCAATGAATCTCCTGTAATATCCTGCAAGTCCCATAAAAGATCTTACATCTGTCACATTTCTTGGAGTAGGCCAATCCATTATGGCCTCAATCTTCTCAGGGTCCACATATATTCCTTCATGTGAGATAATGTGACCCAAATAATGAATTCTATCTCTATAGAAGTCACATTTTCTTAGCTTTGCATACAACTTATGCTCCCTTAGCAATTGCAACACCATTCTAAGATGTTCTTCATGCTCTTCCTCATTATTAGAATAGATAAGAATGTCATCTAGGAAGACAAGAACAAATTTGTTCAAATACTTGCCGAAGACACTATTCATGAGACACATAAACGTAGCTGGTGCATTTGTGAGACCAAATGGTACCACTACAAACTCATAATGTCCATACCTTGTTTCGAAGGTTGTCTTATGAATGTCTTCATCTTTGATTCTTACCTGATGGTAACTATACCTCAAGTCAATATTGGAAAACACCTTTGCTCCTCTTATTTGATAAAAAGGTCATCAATTTGAGGTAAGGGTATTTATTCTTCACAACCACTTTGTTCAACTGTCTTTAATCAATACACAACCTGAGTGTACCATCTTTCTTCTTTACAAACAGAACTAGTGCTCCCCAAGGGGACATGCTTGGTCTGATATACTTAATTTCCAACAAGTCTTGCAGCTGCATCTTCAGCTCTAGCAATTCTGGTGTGCTCATCTTTTAGGGTGTCTTGGACACTAGTTCTTCCCTTGTCACAAGTTCAGTGGTGAAGTCAATGTCCCTCTTTGGAGGAAGCCCTGGAATTTCATCAGGAAAAGCATCTCTGAATTCTTGCAAAATATGAAAGTCCTCCAATCTAGGAGTTTCATTCTTTGCCGCCTCCAAAACATGGGATGCACACAACTGGAAACCTTTCCTACATAATTTCTTCAACTCCATTGCTGAAATCTGCCTAACAGATATCACCTTTGGAATGCCTCTTACAACCCTTGAATTTCCTTCTTCATCCATGCATTCAAAAGTATTATTGTAACAATCAAGCTTGAATCTGTGTGCTTCTGACCAATCCATTCCAATGAGGATATCATAGGAACCAAGTGGCAGAATATTTAGATATGCACAAGTGACTAACCCATCCATAACCAATGGACATTTCTCTACCACTTCACTAACCTTTCTCTTATTTCTAGTGGCTAGCTGAACTAACCATGATTTGCTATGCTTTAACTTCTTAAAAGCACACATCTCAACAATTCTAGGAGTAATCTAACTGTGAGTAGATCCAGGGTGAATCAAAATAGAAACAGATTGCTCAACAATCTTACCTTCAACTTCAACCACAGTTGACTGATGATCTTCCTGGCAGTCCTCTAGCGTTGCATAAATCCTAGGGATGGTCCTTGCCACTTGACCCATAGTTTCTACTTCTTGAATGTTGTGAGCTTGCCTCACATACCCATTCTCAAGCGGACAATTCCTGTGCATGTGGGGTACTCCACATTTCCAACATTGGAGCGGTTCTCTGATCTCTCTTAGATCTCTTGGATTTCCCCCCATCACTCTAGCTGGCTGATTCACAACTTATGATGGTTGTCTCTACTGATTTCTAAAGTGAGGAGGTTTGAAACATTTCTTCCTCTGGTCAGTCTTCTCACTCTTCTTGTCCTTCCAAGCCTTATGATGATCAGGTTTGCATCTGTTCTGATCATAGCAATACTTATCCTTCTTAATAGCCTCTTCTAGAGTTCTAGGCTCATCAAATTCAATCCTGTCCTTGTAGGACTAGGGTAATCCACTCAGAAAATGATGGATTTTCACCTTATCATCCTTTATGTACCTGACGTACCTCAACAACTCCAAGAATTTATTTTCATACTCTTCCATGGTCAGCTGCCCAAATTTCAACTCATGGAACTCTTTAATTTTATAATCGTAGTGCCGGTCAGAAAGGTACTTCTGCTTGAAATAATTCTTGAACTACTTTCATTTGATCTTCCTATCATTAAGCTTCTTTACTTGCCTACAACTCTCCCACCAAATGGAAGCTATTCCACTCAAATTAAAGATAACTACTCTTGCTTTCATGTTTCCTCAGTAGTCTTGAACCTGAAAAATATTTCTTTATCCCCAGAAGCCAAGCTTCAACTTCTTGAACAATCTTTATCTCACCATTAAAGGTGGGAGGCTTTTCCTTCTTAAACTCATCACATGAGCAGTTCTGGTAACACCTCTTCCTCTTATTCCTGTAAGAAGAGGAGCTCAAACCTGTAGTGGTTCCTTCAGAGTTAGATGATCCACTAGAAGACCTTTTTCTTCTTCTAGCATTGCTCCTATTTCCTTCCGGATTTGTTATATGATGTCCATAGTTCATCTTCTTTTGGATGTCTGCCAAACTATGCAACATGGTTGCATTCGATTGATTTTGCTCTGCCCGAGCTTTAATTATATTCTCTGTAACTCTGCATCTCCACCCTTAGGCTTCTCATGGTGGCTGCAATGTCTGGCGGAGTCTATTGGAATCTTCTTCCATTGGACTATGTCTCGACATTTTCAACTATGATATTCCCCCCCATGGTATCTTCCTCATGCCCATAGGGATCCTCTGCATCATCCATGCTGTAGGTTCTCATGGATTCACCAAAAACCAACCTTTTTCAAACTACACTACGGCTCTGCAAAAATGTGTTAACAAACATGTTGGTTGGCTGCATAAAAAATTCAGAAATTAAACACCATGGATAGTAGTATGTTTAACCAATAGCTCTGCAACTATTCGCTTAGCCCATCCAAGCCCAAGGTTCCAATCAAAGCTCTAATACCACAATGTAGTGTACTACAATGTCGGTATCAGAGGGTATTATCAATTTCTCATGCTGGCCCATTCAGGGCCAATGTTGCAACCCACACCTCTGATACCACAATGTCAAGTCCCCATACCCCATAATGCGGATAAATTAAAAACTTTGTTTCAAGAACCCTTGTTCTCCTTTCGAAACACAGGGCATGGACGTTAACACCCTCTTCAACCTTCATTATCAGGTTTACAAACCACTATAACAATCGTTCCTCCCTTGACAGATCCATTCTACGACCAGAATGATCATTTTTCATGCTGGACCTGTCCTTTCTGCACTTCGCCTTCCGCCTTCTACACTTTCACTTTCCACCTTTCCGACCTCGGAACTCGGGAATTGGAAACTCAAAATATCGATGAAGTGAATTTTCAGTGTAGAGCCCCAACTGGGTCTCGTTTAACTTTTATATACAGTCAGAAAATTCGCTTTATATATACAGTTGAAAATCTATAAATCTGTTTATTCTACTTCTAACAATTTACTGTTAACTGTGCAGGTAGCAAAGATAATCACAGCATATAAACTTTTGAAATTTAATTAACAGAATTTGCCAAGGTAGAAACGATAACATACCTGCTGGAAAATACCTGTAGGTAGCTAGTAGGTCCACCTTTGTTGCTGTCCTTGTTTGTCGTTTTTCCTTGCTTTTACCTGCAGCCAAAAGTCCTTCCCAAAGCTCTGAAACTCAACCAGTCCAAACCAGTCTTGCCACCCTGCCAACTGACGAGGTCTTTCCGACCACCCAGCTCCAAAGGTACCCCTTTGGACCCCTGAGCCCAAACCGAGTACAAGCCCTAAGCTGTTGTATCCCCTCAAAAGAACAATCTCCAACAAAACCCCTTCTTTGCAGCTCTGTTCTCCCAAAACTTCTCCAAAATCCTAAGGTAAAAAGGATCCCCTTCTCCTCCCTCCTTTCTCCCTCTTATCCCCATGTTTGCCGACCTTTCCTCCCCATTACTACCCCTATCTTCCTCATAAATTTATCCACCCCCTTCCATCTACCATGTAAGTCCTCGAGCCCTCAACTTGGACTTGGACTCATTTAAATATTCAAATTAATATTAAAAGGTGTTGGTTGGGGTCACTTCTCAACCGTAACTTCTAATTCAATTAAATTTAATCCTTTTATTTAATATAATAATTTTAAACATATCCTTACTCATATTTCAATATTTGACCATTTAATTAATAAATAATAAATGTTATATATATTATATAGTTTAAACTTGCACGCTTCACCAATTTAATTTAATTAACAGTAATTGTCAATTGATTAATTACACTTACCTAATCATTTAATTAATGGTTTCTAATATTTATAATGTGTAAATTCCCTTAAATTATAAATTCACTAATTCAATTATCAATTATGAACAATAATCCTATCAATGTAAATCATAACATTATCAATGTGTAATCATATTAATTAAATAAAATTCACTATGATTTAATCGACTCATATACCTATTTCCATTTTAATTACACCTCAGTTTGTAATTAGCTAATTAACAATCATTACTAAGGATAAGCATAGTCTTGTTAAAATTAATTAACATCATTAACACATAATTAATTTAAGGGATCAAGTTACTATCAACTTATTTAACCTTGTAGTTACATTTCAACCCTTAGTCCTGGCTAATTAAACTCATTAACAATCAATCAAGCATTCTAATCAATTGCATTAGTCACTACCTAGGTTAACCATTGCTTTGTTTATTATTCAACCATAATTAATTATTAATGGACAATAATTAACCATTAATCAACATTATTAACCCTAATCATCATTATTAACTTTAATCGACATTATTAACATTGATCAACAATAGTTAATTACTAAATGACAGTAATTAATATTAAGCGACACTAATTGACATTATTACTCAACAATATTTCATGTAATTCATAATATGTAGGCAAGTTATGTAAGCGTAGCTACTGCTTACATTCCTCACGTAAGTACACAAAAAGTAATAATTCACATACATCAATCATAATCAAGGAACTTATTATTTACCGACACATGTTTTAGCATAGTTTACAAGGTATGATCCATTAGCTTACTGAAATCCATGTTACGACAATTCATACATCACTGATTTACGACACATACTAACCAAGGGTTTTACACACCTACAGTTAGATCTTGTTTTCACCCCTACTTCACGCTACATCTATCTACCTACATCATTACTAACTTCCACATCCTATCCTGTCCTCTGCTGGACTACCCTGGAATGTCAAGTCATGACCGGTTCCAGCTAGAACCCGTAAGCGGAAGTGTCGACCACATCGGCCAAGCTTCCCCAGCAGGCAACCACCAGTCATCATCACACACCTTGGGGAGCGCGCCATAGCACATCCCTCCCATGACTCTGGGTTTCGGGGATAAACGGTGGGTTAAGCCTCCACCCCCCCTAATGGAACAAGGGACTATGTCTACTCGACATAACAACAGCGTTGCACTTTTACTCGGTTTGTCATCGTATAACCGATCTGGGCGGTTGAGTTTCCTGGAACTCTACCCCACCCATGTCATAACATACATCATAATAAACATCATAATAACCATACGAAAGTAAATAATGCATCACTCGCATACCATTTTATCCTTCGAAGTCCATGTCCCCGAGGCCCTCCCACCTCGTAGGATCCAGCTATCACTTAGCCGTTTCAACCTGTAAGTCAGTCCTCGACATACAATATAGGATATCGTGCATAATCCTCCATATGTACACATATATCTCATCATAACATGACAACAATAAACTCATTCATTCGCCATGCACCTGGCATAACATTAATTATTTCAACATATATCTGTAACGGTATCCACGTACCCATCATTTAGTAATTTCCATATATTTGACATAATTAACACATGATACATATCTAAACATGACTACCGACCATAATACTATCATCACACACACACATATATATATCGGCAAAATAATAGAACCATATGTCCATAGTGTCGTCAAACCGACGAGGTCTCACAATCAAACAAATACAACATATAATAGTAGTTCAGGTAGAAATGTCAAAACGGGGTGTTACAGTCAGCCTTTTGCCTTCTGCACTTCCAATTTCCACCTTTCCGACCTCAGAACTCGGGAATCGAAAACTCAAAAGCTTGATGAAGTGAATTGTCAGCCTTCCGCACTTCCGCAATTTTCGACCTTGGAACTCGAAAATCAGAAACTCAAAAGCTCAACAAAGTGAATTGTCAGCCTTTTGCCTTTTGCCTTTCGCACTTCCGCTTTCCGCCTTTTTGACCTCGGAACTCAGAAATCGAAAACTTAGTGTGCAGCAAAAATACTTAACGTCTCTTTTGCCTTCCACCTTCCTTACTTCCGCTTTCCAGATTTCGGACCTTGGAACTTGGAAATCGGAAAACTTAATAAATGACGGAATCCTTTATCCATGGTTTCTCCTTTTCGCCCTCTAGTGTGGATCCCCGGGAATTGGAAAACTTAACTTTCGACCTTATCCTTTTTCTGCACTTCCAACTTTCACTTTCCGACCTCGGACTTCAGAAATCGGAAAACACACTTTATGGCTTGTTTTTAACTACCCTTTCTACCTTATGCCTTTCGTAGGAGGATCCCGAGGTGCGGAAACACACATCTTACCTTAAGATAGCCACATTTTTGATCCTGTAACCAGGCTTCTAGCCTCCAAGGACTTAACAAAGATGCAATGAACATACAAGGCATATACATATGCAAATGCACAAACATACATTCAACAATAAACTCTACTTCATTCATTCATAAGCATTCAACATGATCAACATACTCATAAGCAAATACATTGCATAATAACATAACAAATAATACTTATCTTGAAGATGAATGATGTCCCACAACTAGCTATGTCGCTGCAACGTTCCACCCAACCATAGGCCAATGTGTTCATTAATCTCTCAACATCACTGCCAACCTCGAGCTGGGCATGATTTCCATAAGGAACTAGGGAACAACAGATTCGCACATAACAAGAACATAACACATAGTCAAGCCAACAGATGGGTTTCATAGGCTACATAGCCAAGCCATCTCACAGTTGGGTTTATTAGACTATCCAGGCAACAAGCCAAAACACTGTTGGGTTTCACAGGAAACACAACCAAGCCAAAAAAAAGTTGGGTTTCACAGATTGTACCCAGTCAAGCCAACATTAAGGACCAACCAAGCCAACATATGGGTTTCCCAGGATACTCAGCCAAGCCATCTTTCACAGGCTTTCCAGCCAAGGATTACACTCATGGCTAGTTGAACAATAAGACACAACCAAGCCAAGATCCAAGTGGGTTTATCAAGTTTCCCAACCAATCCAATATACCGTTGGGTTCACAGGATGTCAGCCAAGCCACTCTCCTTTGGGTTTATCAGGCTGCTAAGGCAGTGCACAGGAAGAATTGCTATGCTAGTGAGCTCATCCATAGAGCTAAGGACACCTTCACAAAGCCAAGCCACTCTCCTTTGGGTTTATCAGGCTGCTAAGGCAGTGCACAGGAAGAATTGCTATGCTAGTGAGCTCATCCATAGAGCTAAGGACACCTTCACAAAATCTATCTGGCCTGGAATCCACGTTGCCTACACACCCAACACAAGGAAGTGTCCCCTTGTTTGCTCCATAGTCCCTTGGGAAACACCTTCCCTTCTAGTGCTCTTCAGGATGTGTAGAGCAGATTCACCATCCACTCTTATCTTATTGTGAGGTTCCACACTAGGTTTATCCAGCACATTCTATGTCTCTTCCACTCCTAAGTCTTGTATACAGTTCAGACCCAAACCAGGGTGCACACATCACAACAAACCACAGGGAGACTCAACAACATAGGGCTCCACTTTGAAACACAGATAAACATGTTTGCATACCACTCTGTCACACAGAGAAACAACAGGGTTCACTTGCACACAAGAGAAAACGTTGTGGAGCAATACTTCCGCAACTCAGGGTAGTCGAACAACAACAATGCCTGCGTGAATGAACGCTCCGCGTGAATGATAGAATGCATAAGAATTAACAAGAGTGAATCTGAATGAATGAAAGACCATCCTGAACCCCTCAAGAACAACAAAACCTTCTGTGCGTCTAGGAGAAAGGATAGACTGGGCACGCACCATGTGATTACTAGCTGTAGAAGCAAGAACGTGTCCTCCTAGACTATAGACTTGCAGGTTTTCTTAGACACACAATCAGACTACCATGCCTTGCTCTACCCAAGGAATCTCAGCCAACTTCTAGAAGACATGAATGATTGAGGACAAAGGACAAAAGGTAGCTGAGGGTTCATGGGTTCCCCCATTTACATCTGGTCTCACCCTATTGGCTCAAGGGGTTTGACTAACTCCCCTCCCTATCTGTTGTGGAATCATGCCCCCATCTCTTTCACGTTGCAGTCCCATAGTTAGCTATGGTATTTTATTAATTTTATATTTACACGGTGTTCCAAAATATATACTATACCAGACTTACCACTATAACCATCGGTATCAACCCTGATCACCGATACACACAACATCAAATCAATGGCAGGACCTTGGCCTTGAGCTCCTTGCCATGATTCCAATACAATATACACATCATGTACAATTCCATACCATGGAGTCAAAACCAGGGTATTACAATTTCCTTGTGTCAAAGTCAATAACCAACAAGAACCAACTCAAGCTAAATTCAATGGGAAACAAAAGGAGATAAATGTGAAAGAAACAAGGAATGAGCACATGTAATTAGCTCAAACCATCAAAACATTGGCAAAACTAATTTCTAGACACTGCCTATTCTTCATTTCTTAACATTAAGGACACTATGTTGTGTGAATGTTTGACACTAGAGCCCTACATTTGACTTCAACATATAGTTTGCTTAGCATCTATTATCCATTTAATTCATACCCAATGTCCTATAGTTTGGTCACTCATCCTAAACTTTATTAACTTCACATTAGTTTTATTATTGCATGTACTCTTCTTTTCATGTCTTTAATCCAAATGTTCATTTATTTATTGACTTTATCATATACAATTTTGACTTCTATGATGCCTAAGATAAAATATTGAAAATATATATGGGAATTTTTGCATTGCGCAACATCTTCTAGATTTTCCATAGTCATCATTATTGTGGCCACATTCTATCCATTAATCATAGTTCATCATCAAGGCAATCAAATTTGAGGAATGGGTTGATCATCTAATAATGAAAATGGTGATGCACTTGCTTAGGCAATCTATTTTTATTTTAAACATCAAAACTAATTATATTGATAAAACATTGGACTTCACAATGTTATTAATCTTACTTTGTTTCAATAGAGCTCGTTAACATGTTCTTGTACTTCCAATCACAACTGAACTTTATTACTTCAATAGATCTTTGTTCTAGTAGAGCTTGTTAACATGTTTCTATACTTACAATTACAATTCCTTCATAACTTTATTAATATTGATTTGTTTCAATAAAGCTTGTCAACATGTTATTGTACTTTCATTTACAACTCAAAGGTTGGAGTTTAAATCAAACAAATCTTATAAGGAGAAAAAACACTTGAGAAATTTCTTAGTGAATACATTGACAATTAGAAATCTTAATTAAATTTTTTTGTAATCACTCTTACCAACAAAGCATATAAAACACAAAACACAAAGAACTTATAAATGGATCCACTGTTTTAACCTAAGCAAGATTCATCTTAATTACAAATATAACAAGCATTGAAATGGATCCAAAAAATAATTGAGATGGAAATATGTTGGTACTTCAAAAATATTGAATTAAGATGGATTTACACTAGTGTGATCTATATGTGGGTGGGTGTGCACATTTAGTATCATGTAGCTCACCATTGATGATGCGAGTTGATTAAAAAAAAATCATCAACGATGCCAAACAAAATTGCCTCATATTCATGTTATTTTAATAGTTGATATGATTTTTTGTGTGTGTGTGGTTTATTATTACTATATTTTTAAATTTGAATAACATATTATATTGGGAATTTGGGCCAACCTTACATTATACAAACAAATAGGATGGATGCTACAACTCTTCAATATTGGGTTGTAGAAAGCACCTCACTTCTCTCGGTGAATTAAAAATTAGGCATTGTGTTCTCCTATAACAGTTCATTTCCTACCAGAATAATGAATGTAAACTAAAAGCATACAAAAAATTGCCCTGGAAATGTTACCTGCACTTAATGAAGCCTAAATATAAAAAATTTGGACTCAACAATATAGGTGGGCGTAATGGTGAAGAAAATGCGTTTTCCCCTTGGAGGACACGTGTTCAAGTATGGAGGGGTGTAGGGTATGTACACCTCCACAAGCTAAGTAGTTAAATAGTTGCATGGATAGGATCCCTTGTCCCATAAATAAGAGTTTCATGCATCAAATTTGGTGTTTGGATAGGAAATGACCTCAAAATTATATTTATATTATTATCATTATGAACCATGAAATTGGTTGTGTCAAAACACAACCCCTATTTCATATTCATCATGAATTATGGTCATAAAATATAAACACCCCCAAATCATTTCAGCAAAAACCCAACTTGTTATGTATGCAATACATATCAACCTCATTTTCTAAAATTGAAACCAAGATTATTGAGCCATTATCTATTTAGTAACAGTCACATGATTATCCCACAATTGAGGTGGGGTTCCACTTTAACAACTGGTTTCAGGTGTCTATAACACCCTATCATCATGGAAAATGGAATATAAATCTCCATTGAGCACACTAATTTAGTGAGGGCCATCTAAATTCCTACATTAAATATTATAGTGAAATCCCCATCATTTAGATATGCTTCTCAAGCAATAGGTCTAGAAATAACAAAAAAGAGGCCTAAAATCATAACTTTAACCTTGCTTAAAGATCTAAATATATGTTTGGTTTCAACAAGTATTGAATAATTTTTCAATGATGCATTAATGTTTTCAAAATTAAACCAATGGAAGCTTGTTATCTAGTGAGGGCACATCCATTGAGCCTCCAGTCTCATTGTTATATTCTCCACAAGAATGATGCGTCTCAAAAAAGAATGAGGCTAGATGCAAGTTTCAAATCATTTATACATAACACTAAAATATTTATTTAAAGACCAAATATTTTTTTGGTTTCAACAAGTATTGAATACTTTTTCAATGTTGCATTAATGTTTTCAAAATTCAACCAATGGAACCTTGTTATCTATTGAGGTCGCATCCACCAAGCCTCCATTATGATTGTGGTATTCTAAATAAAAAATTATTAAATTGAATAAAGTCCTAGGTTATTTTGACAAAATAGCTTGCACCTAAGATGAAGGCAGTCTCTATCATGCAATGCAACCCCTAACCTCAAGTTGTGTTGATCAAATGAACTTCATAATAAATAAAAACAATCATAAATACATCCTAATATTAGATCTATCAAGTGTCAATAGGGATCGAATCCCTTGATATGAAAATCTTTTTATCATTTAAGATCGATCTAGGATGGTTGTACTCTTAGTCAACTCTACAAAACTCAAAACTTGTCAATTATGGAGATATCGATATGTAAATACAACTTAGATTATTGTTAAGATATTTATATTCGCATTGTAACAATATTTCTATGTAAATATCACATCTATAGTATCTTTATTATGTGAAAAACTAATATTTCTCTTTTTATCTTTGTATATAGTTGTTTTTATATTATGTGTACATATAAAATCTCTTTATTTAATGCATACATACATACATATATATATATTCATTTATACCCTATATTATTATTATTATTATTATTATCAGTCAATTGGGTCTAGCACGAGTCATTGTGGGATGTAGTGTTATGCTCCCATCCATGTTCTATTCCCGTAAGTGTCATGATGAGCTCATAATGAGTATATTAGTGTATTGGCTTCGAGCCCAGTTGTTGAATTCGCCTTGTGCATCAAGGGTTTTCCTCGGATACCATCATTGAAATGAGGGGAAGTGCCCAAGAGGTTTGACCCAAGAAATTTACCTTAAAAAATTAAGTTTTATATTTTTTAAGAAAAAAATATTAGTACTTATTATATGTATTGTATTTTTAATCCAGCATAATAATGAGGTAAGAGCTACCCACATGAAATCTCTACCATACTAGGTTGTATAAAATCCTCGCAACACAATAAAACATTAAAAAGAGAAAAAGAGAAATAGTGTTTCCATAATTCTAAGGCTTGACTCAAAGGGTTGTTTAAGATGGGGACTTTTGAATTTTGTCTAGCATTATTGATCACAAATGTTAAAATCCTTGCAACAAATAGGGTCACTTATAGAGATGGATCCTTGCAACAATGGAATTCAATGATTTCTTGGGCCTTTAACAACTTTCTCAAGGTTACTTGCCCGATTATGATTACACGCCACATATGTGTTGGCTTATGAAGGTGCTTAAATGCCTGATCTTACGTTATGAGACCAGCAACGTTCAGAAAGTACAATATAGCTATCCTCAACCTTGTCATTCTCAATTACCAAAGTCTTAAAACCTAAATAATACAATTTCAATCTTTTACTCTCCAACAAGACATTGCTCTGAAGGAGATTGGTGCATTCTACAACGTGTTCCATGAGATTCTGATTCAAAATTATATGCAGGTTCCATACATATAACAACAATTACTAACTAGATTTAATTCTCAATGAAATATTATAAACTCAAACAATTTTTGGCAAAATTTATTCCTCAACAACAATTACTAACTAGCCTTAATCCTCGATGCAATCTTATAAACTCAAACGATTTCTCGGTAATTAATCCTTGGAATTCTTAATTTCTTTTATTTCTGTCCATAGATGTAATTTATACAATACCTTTAATGATCTTAAAACAAAATCTTGCAGATATTTGACAATGGATTTATCCCTGGTTTGAATTGCTATATGTTTAGTTTCAATTTGAGAGTTTAATTGTGCAAATTGTTCATAATTGTTGTTGCCAACAGATTTTTCTACAACAATTAAGACTGGAACATCTCATTAACATGGAAAACAAATACAAGCATCCCTCTGCATGGATTCATGTGGAGCAATTCTCAATTTTTATTTTTCCTCTGTATTAGCGATCATAATAAATTGTTGGAGTTAAAGACAAAGTTGGAATTCGAGAATTGATGTACAACATGACAAGTATGGGTGGTGAAATGACATAATTTACTATCTCTTAATAACTAATATAGGTAAAACTCGACAAGGTTTAATACAAGCTAGAAAAGCCAAGCTATTAATAAAACCTTGACTGCAATTTATGGTGGAGGGCAGAGAAGACAAAAACTGGTTTTTCAATTCTGATAAATCTTAAAAAGTATGTAATAATGTCATATATACCCATGTTTAGATATTTAATTCACATCCACAATTTTCTTTTAAATGTATGTAATAATGCTCTAACAAATCCTACAATGTCTAGCTTGATGTAAATGGTTTAAATTTAATTAAATTTGAATTTATATATTGCTTTATTATTTTGTTTTTGGAGTTTTATAAATTGTTGTATTTAATATACTTTAATATTATATGAAATTAAGGGCATGGTGGTAAAGAATAAAGCAAACTTGTGACCATGACTTGTCCTTGTTGTCTACTGCTGCTTACAAATAAATATTTCCTTGGAACCAAAGTGCATATAAAAGAGAATCTCATAAGCTAATCTCTAGGGGTGCATTCCCCTTCGAACTGAATACACAAATCAATGGAATAGCAACGAATATAATATTTCCCTCAGTATTTGTGAAACTTCATGAATGTTGAAATCTTCATGTCAATAAAGTGATTAGTTGAAAATCCTTGCTACTACAAAATTGCTTAGTTTACTGTCATTAACTTGCAACGACATGTGGCGATGTCGACGACATTGCCACCACATGGCTCTTGTTATAGTAATTAAACCAAAGATATCGATGTTACATGAAAGTTTGAAACTAGGGTCAACAAAGACATTAATGCTATGTAAATATTCCTTAACAATGCATAAGTTATTATAGTAATGCTATGTTGATATTCCTTAACAATGCATACTTTGTTATAGTAATTGATCCAAAGACATTGATGTTAGGTGAATGTTTGAAATTAGAAATGATTTTAATATTTTGTTTGCTTAGCATTTTTTTTGTCCATTTCATTTATAGAGTTCTATTGTAACTTATAATTGAACAAAATGGAAGAAGATAGTTGTATAGTCACTCATATTAAACAACATTAAATTTACATTAACATGAAATTGTCATTTTAGGTCATTAATCTAAATGTTAATTATTTGTACAATTCTGACTTCTATAATTCCTAAGATAAAATACTAAAACTGATCTTATATTTATAGTGCCCCATTAATCACACTGCATCATAAAAAATGATCAATTATGAAAAATGTGTTGATCATATCATAGTAAAAATGGTAAATTTATATTCCTTTGGATCCAAGATTTCGCTCCAAGAAAACTTTTAATTTTTTTTTTTCTTTGCGTGAACCCTGGCCTTCAGCTTTGCGGAGTTTGGATCCTTCCAACTCCCTTCCTTGGAGCAATTCAGTCCCTGAATGATTGCTTTTTGTTGTTCTTTGGCAGATTAACTTTTCTTGTCCGTTTGATTTCTGTAGAGGGTTCTCTGTCCAATCAGAGATTCGAGCTTCAAGATTCAAGGACTTTGATTGTGATCCTGGTGGAGCTTCATCCTTGGAGAATTCCAGGTGACCGATTGCTGAGACTGTTTCTGCAGAGGATTCTGTTATACCGAAATCTCGTTACCCTCATGTTATGAGATAGGTATCCCCTCGACTTCTCCAATCCCTTAGAGTTTCCCTAGAGAAATGAAGGAATAAATTAACCCCTTGCAATTTTTCCCTCTTTTGAGTTGGTAACGCTCTTTCCCCATTGACCAAAAGCGTTACCCAAGAAGCAAAGAGCCAACACCGTTCCTGATACATGAGAAAAGAGAAGTGCCACCGCTCTTTCCCTTACTGCCAAAAGTGGTGCCCCCTTATCATCGCCTGTTTGCTTCTTTGGAAAAGTGGTGCTCGAGTTTTGAAGGCAAAAGAGAAGCTTCGAGAGGATTCTCAAAGCTTGCCTATGTGGAGCCTCATCTCTATGGTTTAGGACCAGCTGGAGCTCGAGATCCTCCCTTTTAGGATCTAATCTCCACCTCACCCATGAGATCCTCAACCATACCTATCCTCCCATGCCTTTAAATACTAGCTCATCCCCCATGGGACAAAGGAGGAAGAATTGTGTTGCATACCCAAACTCTGTCAAAATCATTCTTGAGTCTTTGGAGGCAAGGTGGAGTTAGAGGAAAGGAGCCATTGGAAGGAACTCTCAAAACCAAGGCATGAAGGTTGTAGTCTCTCCAATCATGTATTAATAAAGAATGTCTTTTTTTCCCATATTTAATGTTTCATGTGTTTATATTGCTTGATTCCTTGGCCACAAGCATAGATCTAGTTGATTATATTGTATGATATCATGTTTTCTTTGTTGTCTTCCATGTTTTACAGGTTCTTCTATGAGGATAGTAAGGAAAACCTTTGAGAGAAGCATCATGGCATTCCATTCAAGTGATTAACCAGATCTAGGGAGAGTCTAGCATTCCGTGTTTGTGTTTTGTTCTAGATCTGAACCATTCAGACTATGGAACTAGCTCTTGTCTGTAGGAGGTGTGTATTTCCGGCTAACAAAAGTGGTGACTCTGCTGGGGAGATACTTCGAATTCTGGATCATTGGTAAGTTGAAACCGCCACCTTCATTTTCAATTTCTAGATCTACTTTTCCATGCATAGATTTGTAGATCTGCTTTGAATTTGATTGTTTTTCCTCTGTCTGCCTTTGGATCTTCATATTTTTGGTTCACTGGGGTTTTTGGTGATTGTTTGGGTTCATTTTTCAGTTTGTAACTTCCTTTTCTGTTGCTTTTTTATTTTTCAAATCGCCATCTTGGGCACCGCTCTTGAGCTATGTTATAAGTGCGGTTCTGGAGCTGTCACCGCTCTTCCTCTGTGTTAAAGAAGCGGTGCCACCGCACTTTCTCTGTGTACAAGAAGTGGTGCTAGACCGGTAACGCCCTGGTGTGAACATGCAGTAAGTGGTGCCACCACTCTGTTCCTGTGTGCAAGGAGTGGTGCTCAGGCTGGTAACGCACTGTTCAACACCCGTAGAAGCGATGCCAAGTATTCTTCTTAGCCCTGTTTGGTATTTGATTCTTAAATGCTTCTTCTGGTATCTGAGATGCATGCTTCAGATTATTACAATTTTTTTTTGAACTCTGCAATTCATTTTTGAACAGAAAACTCAATATAAAAAAAAAATGAGCCAAAGCTTGAGCGTGTATGAATCCATAGTTATTCTCAAGAATTTTGATTGATGTTGGTCTTTTCAAGCTTCATAGTTGGCTTTGAATAGAACTTGGTTTTGTTAGATCTCTGATTTTTGTCTTCTTTGATAGAATAAGAAAAGATTCATTTCAGTTTTTCTTCATTTGTTATACATGATTTTTGTATGTTTTTTCCTTTTTTCATAAAGTTGTGGAAAAGTGCATATGAAAGTTATTGTATGATTTTGTGATTAGTTCATTCTCACTTTAGTTGAAAAATCTAAACACTTTTGTATAAAGTTGTAACAATCTTTTCTTTCTTTTCATTAGAGGTATCACTTCTTTTTCAGTTCAAAAGAGAAGATTTTGTTTGTTTAAGTTAGGAAAGGACCATATAAACAAGTGTCTTTTATTTTTGTATGGGATTTATTCTATGTTTCAAATAAATTGAACCTCTCTCTCCCTCTCTTAGGTAGAATTTCATTGAAGAGGAAAACTTGCATTATCATATAGATCAGTGTGCATCTTCTTTAATTTCAAGTTTTCACTCCATGGTTCCACCTAAACGCATAAGATAAAATTAAGCGCTATGTTAGGTTTAAAATTTTTAGCAATTTCTCCTGAGATGATGAATCTTCTATTACTGTAGCTCCTTCATATTTAACCTAAGCTTGTTCTTTGGCCTTGTCTTGGGCCTCCAAACTGCTCCAACCTCTCTTAACATTTTCAAAGCTTTCCCTTGATGAGTAATTGAAGCTAATTCAACAACTTTCATTTTCTTCCTTAGTGACACCGTCTCTTCTTCAGAATGGCCATGTATCTCCAGTTTAGAATGAACCCTATCTTTATCAGTGGTATGAACCCTAGCTTCATTAGATAAATATTTTTCCTCTTCTTCAGAGAGTACTGTAATAGGGGTTTGTTCCTATTTCGTTACCTCTTCATTTACAATTTGGTTCGGTTCTTTAGGATAAACATCTTCTATAGGCTCAAGTTCCTTCACCTTTGACCTTGAAACTTTATTTTCTTCAACATTAATTTGCTGTTCAATTTCAATGTTTTCATCTTCCTGGTTCGAAGATTTTCTTGGTTCACCGCCTTCTTCATCTTTGACTGTGACTTTCTTTTTAAGTTTCTTGATCAAATTTTGACCCTTGTCTAATTGTCTCTTCTGAGACTGCTCTTCCTTCTCTGTTTGGAAACCAAACCAAAACAAGAAATATTCCCATGTCTTCTCTCTTTTTTGAAGTATAGTGCTTATAACTAGTTTAATAAGCCCATGATGAAATACTGATTGTTTGGTGTGATCTTGATGTTATTTCACCCTACTTGACATCTTCTGTAAACTTTTCAAAAAGAAGAATGGGAGATTCATTTTGGATTCATGACTGAGATGTTGAAGGAATCTAAAATGGTACTTAAACACAAAAGCAAATATGCCTTCACAAGTGATATAGCTTTGTAGGATTTTGATAGGCTCTATCCATTCTGGCTTAAACTTTTGAATATGTACTCCCTTTCCCCAATCTACTACTACACCTAAAAGTAAATATCTCTGAGCATCAAAAATGAAAGGCACCTTTTTGAACCAGAATTCACCCTCATCTGAAATTCCTGTTGCTTCTGCTAACAATTTCCTGGTTAGTTTAAACTTCAAGGTATCAAAAGACACTATATCCTTATCTAAACATTAAGCGAATTTATAAGAGACTTCTGAGTGATAACCTTCAATATTTTCAAAAAACACTAACCACCCTACTTCTGCAAACAATTTTGCACAATCTGGAAAAGTTTGAACCCAACTCATATCCGAAGGTTCTGCTCTATTAGTATTATCACTTCTTTTCATCTTGAATAATTGTCAAATAGCTACTGCAAATAGAACAAACTCTGAATCCCTTTAAGTCTTCACAATCTGACAGACAATGCTGAATTGGGAAACCTAAAAACCCTATACTGAACTCTCTTGCTTAAATTGATAAACACTTCAATTCCATTGACATAGAATTCATCATTCAGTAAGAATTAGGTTTATACACTCATAATATTCAATCAATTTTATCATTATTCCTCTGTTTTGAAAAGCCCCAAATTTATGAACTTTGGTAACGATTCGCAGCCTACCTGTCAAAGTGATGAATTCAGGTGTTGTAATCGTGTTTTCTTGACTGGCAGGTGTCGAATTGCATTCCTTAATCTTCTCTGATCATTTTGATAACTCCAAACGACCACTCCTCAAAGCCCTAGTTTTTCGCCCCGTTTCAATGTTTGATTACAGATTGCTGATTTTTCGCCACGAACTTCATTTGCTTCTACGTGCACTTCAAGAGATACAAGATTCAAGGTGTGTTTGTCTCATTATGTTCAACCATCATTATTCCAAAACTCTGCAATAGATCACCATGACTCTCCTTCATGATAATTTCTTTGACGTATTCACACATGTCACAATGATAATTCTAGAGGAAACACGTATCAAATCCCTCAACGCAATATGAGTGACACTTCATATGTGAGAATTTCAAAAAATTGGACCCAAGCATAATGATTTTTGAACTACACGACTTTCTTGTAGCGCATGTGTGTAATTTTTCTAGGCTTGCGCTACAAGAAAGTCAGAGTTAATGATTTTTAAAAATTAAACATATGATAAAGGTTTAAACTTGATTTAAGAACCTTAAACAAGCTTTTATGTTATTTTTTAGACCTTTTAATCCATATAAACATTCTATAAGCTCCTAACTATGAAATAAAAAAAAAAACTAAGAAATCAAATAAACATGAAAGCTAAAGGGAAAAAATTCAAACTATCCTAAGCAACAAAATTTTCTAGGAGTAATGAATAAAACCAAGCTTCAAAACTTAAACAAAAGTATTAAAAGATGGAAAATAAAACATGATCTAACATCTGGCTCCTGCTGCAGGATGAAGTCCTCCCCGTGAGGCTTCAAGAACCTATAGACCAGTGCCTTCTGTGCTGCTACCTGCTAGTCTACAAAATTTCCATTGGGTTATGGATTCCTTATTCTATTATTCACACCGGTATATACAATGAAAGTCCAGTATCCATCTCAAAAACTATAAAAATGCTTTAGGAATCGTCCATTAATTGGATTAGACAATTCCTCACCCTCCAAAGTCTGTAGTACAAAAGTATTGTTTTCTAAAAACTTCGATACTATGAAAGGACCAAACCAAAGGTTATCAAACTTGCCATGCTTTCCTCTCTGCTCCTTCCTAGCATCCCATCTCAACACCATATATCCCATTGAAAAAGTATTATCTTTGATCTTCCTATCAAATCTTTATTTGATCTTTAACGTGTACAATTGAGCCTTTTCTTCCATTATTTCATGTTTCTACTGTAACTCTAGTAGTGCATAAATCCTTCTTTGCATATCATTAGGTTCTTCCTGACAATATTGAAAAAATTTCATCACTGGGATACCCAACTGAACAGGAAAAACTGCATCAGTACCATATACTAATTGGAAAGGAGAAGTTCCAATTGCTTTTTAAACCGTTATTCTGGCTGCCCATAATGCATATTTTAACATAGAATCCTATGATCGTTTATTCTGCTTCAATAAATTCCAGATGCTCTAAATAATATTCTTATTGGATGACTCAGCTAACCCATTCCCCTGAGGATAATAAGGAGTTGAGTGTTTCAACATGATACCATTCTTTTCACAAAATGCCCCCATAGCCTTAGATTTAAAAGCTTTAGCATTATCAGTCAATATTTTATGAGGACATCCAAATCTACTAAGAATATTTTCTTCAATAAAATCTATGATCACCTTATCTGTTGCATTTCTTGTGGGAATAGCTTATACCCACTTAGTAAAGAAATCTGTAGTAGTCAAAATCCACTTATACTGCCCTGAAGAAGATGGATTTATCTCTCCCATGAAATCCAAACCCCATTGCTAAAAAGGGGCATTAACTACAATTGATTTTAAAGGTAATGAAAACAACTTTTGTTTACCAACAAACTTGTGACAAGGGATACATGCTCTTACCTGTTGATATACATCTGAGAATAAGGAAGGCCAATAGTATCATGTCCTTAGAATTTTATATGTTGTTGCCTTGCAATACTTATGTCCTCCACAAGCACCTTCATGGGATTCAGAGATTACTCCTTCAATTTTTGGTTTATCTAAACATCTAAGCACAGTACCTCCTGCATCTTTCCAAAACAGCTACTGTTTTATCAAACAATATTTAGTAGTTTTCAATTTCAAAGACCTAGCATCTTTCTTGTCAAAATGTTCTAGACATTGCAAGTACAAGAGAAAGTGCACAATATCTGCATACCATGTGGATTCTGCATAGTAGTCCATAATCTTTTCTTTCTCCTGCTCTACTTGAATTTCTTCCTATGTTGGCTGTTCTGCCATGAGATGTAGACCTAAAGATTGGCAATTTGAGTCAGCTAGCAATCTAGCTAAACCTTGTCCCTTTACTAGCTTTGTAGGTCTAATATCCACATCATATTCCATTATTTTGGCAATCCACTTCCCTCTTTTTCCCTCATTGTCAGGCTGAGTCAAAACATCCTTAATGGCATCATTAGGCACATAAGCAATAACCTTGGAATGCAAAACATAAATTCTGAAAAACTTCAAAGCTTTTACCAATGAGTAAGCCTTCTTCTCTAAAGTGCCGTATTTTAACTCTGAATCTCTAAGAGTTTTGCTGAAAAATGCAATGGGCTGTTCAAGACCATCCTTATTCTTCTGTAATAAAACAACAACCAATGTATCTTTAGATGCAAAAGAAAAAGTTAGAAATTCCTTTGTAAAATCTGGGCTTACTAATACTGGAGCTTCCGTAAGAGCCATCTTAATTTTTTCAAATGAGTTTTTTGCTTCTGAAGTCCACTTGACCTCCTGATCTTTCTTCACCATGGTTGTAATCTGTTTGATGGTCTCAACAAAATTTGGTATGAACCAATGCAGAAAATTGATTTTACCAATAAAAGATTGTACAAGGCTTCTTGCTCCTTCGTAAACTTATTTTCAGTATTTTTTTCACCCTTTCCGGATCAATCCTTATGCCATCACCTGAAACTAAATGACCCAATAATTTACCTTCTTGTATAGCAAAATGTGATTTATTTGGATTACAAAGCAAAAAGGGAGAGCTCGTGAACGGAGCTGAAACCAGAGGGAATACGGGGGCAGATCCCTCTAATCCCAAAACTGGTACTTTTAGTGCTTCGGTTAGATCCAAGCTTCCCTTCCTGACAACGTTAAACTTGCTAGATTTGTCTAAACTGATGAATGAACTGGTGAGACATGATCCCTCCTAGCCACCCATCCCTACCAAGATGCCCTCAGATATCCCAAAATTCGAAGGAAAAGTTAGTGAAGATCCTGGAGCTCATGCCACCACTTTCCATTTATGGTGCTCTTCCAACTCACTGAACGAAGATTCAATTCTGTTGAGGCTGTTCCAAAGAACTTTGACAAGTACTGAAACAAAATTGTACATTGAGTTGCCTTCTGCTGCGTTTAGCAATTTTTGGGACTTGGCTAACGCTTTCCTTAGTCACTTCCAGCTTCCTGTCCGATATGATTTTGGAACAGACTTGTTGTCTACCTTCCGAAAGAACAAGGCCACCCATATCTCGAATCACATCCAAGAGTGGAGGAGGCAAAAGAGCCTTATTAAAGCCACTATTCATCCCGAGTTCTTATTAGAATGGTTCCTTAAATCCCTATTGCATTATATATCTAAGGACGTATCTACTTCAGGAGTGACGAATAAGGAAGAAGCTATCCTCAGGGCCTAGCAACTTGATTTGATATATTCTCAGTTTGGGATCTTATATGAGATTATCCCTGAGGCACCAAGGCCAACACACGACATAGAGAAACCTAAGCCTGGACCCCATGTCGATGGTGTGGTTGGTTCTGTTAATTCTCCCACTATATAATCTTTGGCCAAACAGCTCCATCAGTTGTCCGTCAAACATTCTACGGCGCAGGCAGCAAAGGCTACCTCCTCACCCTAAAATGCAAATGTTTTTGCACAAACCTCTCAAAAGGGCAATCAGCAGCCCAGTGGGAAAAAGAAGAGAAGAAAGAAAGGGGAGGGAAACCAAAACAAGCAAAAACCCACAAATAATGCTGATGGGGGCAAGAAAGAAAAGAAGAAGGTGAAATTCCCATGTAAGTTGTGTCATGAAGATCACCTCACCCATCTTTGTCCCCTTATGGAACAAGCTCAGAAGCTGTTAAAAGCTCAACAACCGGCTGTCCTGAAGGATCCTTTTCCCCAAGGACAAAATTCTGCTTCAGCTTCAAATGCAGCAGGGGGCACCCCAAATGCCCTTGACCCCAATTATATCAACATGGTTCGATCTCAAACTTTACTACAGACCAGGAATAAGAACTATGAAAAAGAGACCTCGAAGAAGGGTAAGTCCATAGGTGAAACTTCCACGAAACTTCTAAGCCTCTCACGATTGAGAAACCTGTCAAAATTATGCCCAAGATACCGAAAGGTGTCCTTAAGAAGACTTTGCATAATCCTAATGCTAGGGCCGCAGCAAACTACTCCGTAGTTGAAGACTTAGCCCAGACACCTTATGCAATGTCGGCTTTAGAGATGTTACAGATTTGTCCCGCCCAGCGGGATGCACTCTTAGCAGCCTTAGGCAGTATGGACTCATCGAGTCTCATGGCGAAATTTAATTTGTTTGATGTCAAAATTCAACTACCATATCATGTAGCCTTGTCGATAGATGTCATCCATGGTGGAAAAACCATTGGAAGGGTAGTTGTTGACGAGGGTGCTTCTACATGTGTTATGTCCTTGTCATGTTGGAAAGCTCTTGGATCTTGAGAGTTGGTCCCGTCAAACACCCTGCTTACTACTTTCAATGGAAGGTCATTCCATTCGCATGGTATCCTATCGGATTTTGAAATTAAGCTGGCAGGGGAAGCGGTGTCTGTTGAGGTGGAAGTGATTGATGCACCTTTGGACTATAATTTGCTCTTAGGAAGAAGCTGGACTTATGCCATGTCTGCTATTGCTTCGGCCGTCTTTCAGGTGGTAGTGTTTCCACACGAAGGGAAGTTGGTTATTGTTGACTAACTCAATTTTACTTGAAAAGGCCACATGGAATCTAATGAGTCCACTATGCCATTGGTTGATCAGGTCAAACCTGCTTCAGAGAGCTTAGGAGATGGAATGTACGCATCATTGATGGGAACATTTGATCTTCCAGCTCCTATTAATTATATAGGTTTTACTAGTGTGGGGAAGTCCATAGCCATGGTTGTTGATAGGACTGATTCTTGGGTTCTCCCTTCCCACCATGAACCTGAAGTGCCCTTATCGGCAGTGGAAGTGGCTTATCAAGCTATCACCCAAACCACTGTTGATCCCTTTTCGGTCCCCCTCACAGTCTCAGAGGAACTGGAAGAAGCCTATTTGCCTGCTTGGGCAGAAAACTCTTTGCATTCTACAGATTGTTTAGATATGGTTTTACCTTTTGATGAAGCCATTCTGGAAGCCATGTGCGGACGAGATAAGATCTGTGAAGATCTTCACCATCGATCGTTTTTTTATTCTAGATTTAAGCAGGATAGAGAATCAAGAGTTTCATATGAGACTGGCAGACGATGTTGATATGCCCATTAATCCCTTACCAAAGGAAGGAATGTTTGTTGAGGGGAATATGGAAAATTCTGCTACCATCCCTATCAACATCTTTGTAAATCTTGACATTGTGGAAAATATACATATCGACGCAAACTGCTCTCCTGAGGAGATTGCGATTCATACAACCTTATTTAAGGAATTCCATGACGATAAGCTCCAAGAGCATGTCGTTTATTATCTTAGCCATGCTTTAGCTAGACCTGAACTTAAGTACTCCCACATCGAGAAGTTGGCCTTATCAGATGTTTATGCTGTTCATAGGTTACATCACTACATCTTACTAAGGACTACGATGGTAGTGGCGGATGCTAATCCTTTTCAATATGTTTTGTCTCGACGGATAGTTGGAGGCAAATTCAACAAATGGATAGTCATTCTCCAAGAGTTTGACTTGGATTTTCAGTCCGCCAAATCCAAAAAATCCTTAGTTTTTACTGAGCTCATTGTAGAATTTCTAGTAGAGGAATATGTAGCTATTGAAGAAGACTCATTCCCAGATGAGCACATCTTTTTTATTTCCACCTCTGACCCTTGGTACGAAGATATACTTATCTATCTCCAGACTTTGAAGTACCCTACAGCTTTCTCGCGGGAAGAATGACGTAAACTACGCCTACATGCCAAGAACTACCTCATCATAGGAGATAATTTATACCGTAGGGGGGTAGATTCCATTTTGCGTTGATGTCTTACCCAAGAGGAAGCGAATATTGTCCTAAATGATTCCCATAGTGGAGCATGTGGGGGTCATTTATCTGGGCTAGCAACGACCCAGAAGATATTATGTGCCAGTTATTTTTGGCCCACAGTCTTTTAAGATTGTGTGGAAGCAATGAAGCGTTGTCGTCCTTGTCGGCTTTACACCAGAAAGATGCGGTCACATACCGCTCTGTTATTTCCCGTCATCTCAGTGGGCCCCTTCATGAAGTGGGGGATTGATTACGTGACATGTAACCCAACCTCGGCTGGGGGGCACAAATCTATCATTGTCGCTGTGGACTATTTTACGAAATGGGCAGAGGCAATGCCCACCTTTAAAGCTGACGGGGAGACTACAACTTTTTTCATGTTCAATCAAATTATTGCACGATTCGGTATACCTAAAGCGATTATCACTGACCATGGCAGTCATTTCCAAAATAGCATGATGATTGAATTGACCACTATGCTAGGATTTAGACAAGAACATTCATCTTCTTTCTATCCTCAAGCAAACTGTCAAGTCGAGGCTGTTAATAAAACTTTGAAAACTATCCTCAAACGTACTATTAATGTAGCCTGTTCCAACTAGCATATCATGCTATATTCGACACTTTGGGCATATCAGACCAATGTAAAAATTGCTACGGGGTTTTCCCCCTTCCAACTCGTTCATGGAGTGGAAACCGTTACCCCGGTTGAATGTGAAATCCCATCTTTAAGAATTGTTATTCATGTGTTACCTGATACGTTTGAGTTGGAAGAACGTCTATTACATTTAAAATATCTTGATGAACAGCGTAGACATGCGCTGACAACAAACCAAGCTCATAAAAATAGGGTCAAAAGCCAATACGATAAATTGGCCAAGCCTCGAATTTTCTCTGAAGGGGAGCTTGTATTGCTCTGGAACCAAGACAAAGAACCCCTGGGGCAGGAAAATTCAGGTCTATGTGGTTGGGGCCTTATGTCGTATCAAAGGTGTTAAAGAAGGGCGCATATGAATTGATTGATTTTGACGGGAATAAGCTGCCTGAGCCTAGAAATGGGCTCTACCTAAAAAAGTAATATGCTTAGGTTTAACACTTTTTCTTGTATTTTCTTGTATGTATTTTTATGTACACTAGTTCGTTAGTTTGTGTTTTCATACCATCTGCTGGTTGTTTCACATGTCTTCCGAGAGGTTCATAGGTTTCGCTGATGGTGCCAGTCGCCACACTTGTAATTTAGCTTCAGCTGCATGGGTCATTTATTCGCCCTTAGGAAAGTTAGTTGCCTCAGGAGGCACTTGCTTCGGTCCTGCTTCCAATAATGTGGCTGAATATAGGGTTGTCATTGAGATTCTATGGGATTATTTTTCACATGGTATCACTCAACTGGAATTCCGACTGGAATCTCAACTGGTGGTTTCCCAACTCAATCGGGCTTATCAGGTGTGAAACCCTATTCTATTGCGTCAATTTATGCAAGTTAGGTTATTTGAAATAAATTTTGAGTTCATTACATTCAATCATATTCCAAGGAATCAAAATTCATTAACTGATGCATACGCTAATTACATCTTGGATTGGCATTTAACACATTTTACATAAACGTATACAACAAACACATAAAAAACATTTTTAAATAAACCAGAAAATATATATATGTGTGTGTGAATATCTATTCATATAGATAGGTCAAGTCTCTGATCCTCAGATCCAGTCACAACTGTATAATATACAAAATATATACAAAATATGGATCAAAATCCATCAAACGCTCCTAGGTCTAAGCTTGACCAGCTTGGTCACTTGGACCACCCTGGTCCCCCCGATCACCCTGCACTCAGGCTTCTTCAGCCTCTTCGGCTTTAGCAGCCTCAACAATATCTATGTACACAAGTACTGTTCTGGCTACTCACCTCAGAAGGCGTATCCAGACAGGTGGTACACCAACCACTAGCTCCTGCATGATGGCTGGGACGTTCTCAATCCGTAAAGTAGGTACTCTCTGGGTAAACCTAGCCAGCTTCCCCTCAAGAACCCTAATCAAGCCCTGGTCTTCTCCCAAAATGAGACGCACATACATGCGTGGATGCCCAGTAGGGTGGACTGGTCCAATATCTACATTTTGACATTTTTAAAGGATTATAACTTTTATACATATGTATATATCTCTATATTTAAAATTCATAAAAATTTGAAAATTTGAAAATAAAATTACCTAACTCTCCCCATGCTCCTCTTGGAGGGAGGATGAGGTCAGCATCACCACGGAAATCCATTCCAGCATATGGAAACTGCTCCAAAGCTGGCAACTGTCGCTCCCACCAAAAGTAGAAGTCGTCATCATAGACACTCTGGACCGAGCCACCACCTCCGTGGCAGAGGAAGATATCTCCCCACCTACTCAGCCTAGGCTGACGGGGAGAACGAACTGGCAAAGGTACTGCAGGACTCAATCCCGACACTCTCTCAAAGAAGAAGGCTACTAATATGCTGGAATAACCAAAATTCTTCCTCCTGCCTCTTTTGCAGTCATAGAGTTGTTTTCTCATAATCGGGATCACTCCTGAGCACCAGTCATATAGGGCTCCCTGCATACAGTCTACTGCTAGTCTCATTTGGTTCCGAGTTGCAAGGTGAAGTGATGATGACCCTGCAACCCTCACTATAGTGCTTGTCAACACCTGTAAAGGAAAGTTGAGTATGTGGACAATAGGGATGCACCTACCCCTATTTTAAGTGCCTGGCTCGCAGTATATATCAATATAGTTCTGTACACTTAGAGGGTCACCGCCTTTGCCGGTGCCTTCCAAGTTCACCAGAGCTCCCCATCATGATAAACCAGCAATGAAATAGACATTCTCCGAAGTAATCTCCAAAGACTCACCTTGAAGGTCAAACATGCCCAAATCATGATCCCAATAATTTATCAAGAACTCTAAGAGGCGGACATTGGCCCGCATAAGTGAGGTACATAAAAACTTCAAGAACCCACTTTGATGTAAAACATTCACTGTGGGGGCATATTGAAGAGCTTCTTGGTCCATGTCTTCGTGTTCTCGCTCCCTCCACTCAAGCACCATCTTTCAACCTAATAAACAAGCAATTGCAAACCTTTAGTTTCATATAAAATTTTGAAATTTTTACCCTATACATTGTTTTTCTACCTCACGCAGCGTACGCAACTGTATTTTTAGGCAAGTCACGTACTGTATGCTACTGTCTTTCGAGCAACCCACATACAGAACGTGTGTACGCGGCTATTAACATACCATACCCGTGTACACAACGTTCCTGTTTTGAGGGAACTTAAAAACATGAAATTTGGGCTCAAATTTAACAATTGCTTGGATCAAATGAAAGAGCATGGAGTGTAGCCTTACCTGACACTTGCGGTTTTGTGAATGGTCCACCGAATCGTCCACACCAAGAAATTGAAGGTAGAGGTATAAACTTGTCTTTTATGGTTAAAAATCAAAATGGTGAGTTTTTATTCATATTTTGAACTATTTATAGAAAATTTATTTCTTAAGTGGATTTTTTCCCTATAGTTCATAATTTTTAAACTAATACCATCTCTTTTCTTCCATGTGACAGGTTTATCATCATTTCTAAGTTGTTTTTTGCTCATATAGGATGGTTTTGGTCATTTCATATGCATTTTGCATCTATACCTACTCCATCTTAATCCTAGCATTAACACTTTGACCGCAGACTATGGTATTTTTAACCAGTAGCTCCTTGTCTTTACCATTGTTCTTCCGTGGTTAGGACCTTCCTCCTATGAGTATCCTCATTTAAAACCTATTTATTGTCTTATGATACTCATACTGCAGCTGTCGTTGGTTCAGGGGAATCTTTTTTAGCTATTTTTCACGCCAAATTGAGCCTCATTTTGGTCTCTTTTTACAAGCTGTCCCTTTATAGGACTCCCCACCCTTATGGAGTTTCTTTAGGCCCAGGTCTAACTCCTTAAAATAGACTTGACTATCGAGTAAACGTGTCCGTTCAAGCTTGTTAAGAATACGTGAATGGGCATCCACATTGGTGGTAGGTTATCTCTTTCTCGGACCATGTGGAATAATACGAGAAAGGATCACTCTCTTTTCTACGGAATTGAGAAGAGTATTCTCAGGTACAGGTTTATCACTTTTCCGGACCTTAGGGAATAAATTTAAGGAAAAGAAACACTCAATATGAGTTTAGTTTTCTCTTTTTCGTGCTCTGGACCTAAACGTGAAAAAGATTCCGAGTGTACTTTGTGTCTTTGTCATGCTCATTAAACACCAAGAACAAAGCACCGAGTTTATTGTTGTAAGCCCCATTTCTCATACTCAAATGGATCTTTCCAAGTGATCTTGCTTTCCTTCACACTCATTAAACTCAAGTTATATGCTTCTCTCGAAGGAGCATTGGGTAGGTGGAAATTTAACCTTTTTCAGACCTCCCTGACTAAGTACGAAAAAGTTTCACCTTTTCTTCTACGGAAGTTAAGAGAGTTATTCTGTGGTATGTTTTATACTTTTTCAGCCTCAAGAGACTAAATTGGACGAAAAAGGACACCCCTGGAGTCTTCTTTGGAGTTTTTAGACTCTCTAAAACGTGAAAACACCAAGTGACCATGTACTAGTTCGGGGTCATAAAATCTACGAATCAGTGACACTATCAAGCATTATTCCCTCTTCTCTTCAAGCTTGTCAAAAAATGAAGAGAGATTCGAGTTGAATTTCCTGGACTCGTTAAAATTTAATAGGGAAGGTAAGGAAGAAGTTTTCTTTTGGTTCTTAGTTAGTGGCAGCATGTCCTCCTTGAACATAGCACTCTCCATTTTTTTCGATACTCATGTCTCAGTGTTCACTTTCAGTTTAGCTATTACTTCGAGTTTCTTACTCCTCCTCTTGTCAGTTCTACCTAGGGAATCTGATCATGTCTCCTACATGACAAATAAGTCTATTTTTACTATTTATAAAGTTAAAATATGCCTTGGGTCATCTCTGTGTCATGCTCACTGTTTAAGGACCTAACCCTGTGTCTGATCTATATCCTGATTCAATCATTGTCATATATGTTACTACTTGTGTCTCCCTTCCTTTACCTAGTTCCTAGTCACTCTTGTGATTCATTGGAGGATCTATTGCCTTCCTTATCATAGTATGGTTTCGCATCAGCACTTCCTGATGACGAAGACCTAGAGTTTTGACGATCGTACCTCAGGATTAACTTTCATTATTGGTGAGTTCCTTTGCTTCAGTTGTCGATTAACACCTATTGATTGACAATATGTTCAATCTGCTCCATGTTCGACTTCAATAACATCTATTCACATGGCTTGAATTGTACTGGTTCTTTGGGATTGTTTATGAAGACCTTAGTTTCACATCCATGGACTAAGTTGCACAAGATTATGTTGTGGTTACTTACATAGCTTCCAGATCTTTGAAGATTCATCATTATTGTATATTGTGGCTTCGATCCACCTTTGTAATATACATGGTCTTGTACCCGTACAATATGATGTACTCAAATATTGTAAATGAGCTAGTGTTCCAGTATATTCAACATAGCATCCTCAGATATGACTTTGTATATGACATTATTATGTATTTGTTTCAAGTACTACCTTTGCTCCATTGGAATTTTGAGTTCTCCAAAAATAATGATTATAATGTATTTTGGCCATCACTTCCCTCTGACCTCACACATTAGGGGGCATCTGTTATCATCCCAAATGGCACTTTTCCTTTTGAGTGCCGACATTACATATGTTGGTACACAAAAGAACACTGTAGGATTGAAGTTTGCTTAAACACTATAGATGGGCATGACATGAGATGCATTTATCCTTCAACCAGCTTGCCATTTTATTTTTCTAAGTGTTGATTTTTGTACGAAACTATCTTCATTGAAACTCGCATACGTACACGACTATTCCTGCTGACAGCTCGCGTACTGTACGTGACTATCTCCATTACAACCCACGTACAGATCCATACGCGGGTTCCCTTTAAGCAACTTGCATGTCATACGCGGGTTTCCTATATTAATATTCGCGTACATATCCATTCAACATTAAAAAATAGAAATCACGATTAATGGAGATCAATTGGGCCCTAATCATTAACTACCCCAACTATCTCAACCTCCTCAACCTTCGAAACCACTCTATTTCCCAAAGTATAAATAGAGGCCTTGGGGAGGGCATTAAAGAATCAATTTTGGAGAGCAAAGTTATGCTGGTGGTATATCTTCAGAATTCTTGGAGCAGCAGAACTCAGAATCCTTTGGTTGTAGAGGAGTCCTTGTCTCAGGCGTTGGGTTGTACACTTATCTCATTCACTGATTGTTAATAAAGAGAATTCTTCTTCCAACATTGTGTTGAGTCTCTTTCATGTATTAGGGTTGATGAATATATTCGATTAAGCACTATATATGTTGCTTATCTAACCTATTATATATACATGTACAAGATTGTACTTGGAGAATTTGCTCTTTGCAGGTGAAGGAGGTGCATCCCTGAAAGCTTTGGAGAGAAGCAGAGTGGAAGAAGATCAAGCTTGGATCAACCGTCGGTAATCGGGTGAGTCCAATATTTCTTCCTATTTCCTTTCTGTACTTAGCTAAAGCTAATTGTCTACAAGTTTTAGAAGTAAGTTGGTAACCCCAGACCCTAGGTTACATGGGTGTTTATTCTTGAACAACAATCCCCATGCAATAACTACCTCAACCAATTTCTAGCAGAAATAAATGATTGGGTGAATAAGACAAGAAAGGTGGTTGACAACTTGATGGGTTTTCCCCTTAACATTTGGCTTTTCCCCATTGGCTCAAAGGTTTGAATATCCCCCCTCCTTATCCTTAGGAAATCATGCCCCCATCTCTTTAATGTTGCATTGACATAACTGGTTGTGGGTATTTTAATTAAATTGGATATTTACATGATGTCCAAAATTATAACGTGCATGGCTAGCACAATACCATCGGCATCGATTTTAATCGCCAAAACATAAAACGCTAAATCGATGGTGGAGATTTTTCCTTTACCTCCTCACCGTGATTAATTACAATATATACATCATATACATTTTTAATGCAAACAAGGTCAAAACCAAGGTGTTACAACTTGGGAGTCTTATTTCCTAGCCAACAACAGACTTCTTAGTAACAATTTTGTTTTTAATGCTATAAAAGATCTTTTAATGGCCATTGAATACTATTTCCATTGCCACAAACTCAACTCATCTCACCACCACCACCACCACCACTACCACTACCACTAGCTCATCTCAGCGCCTCCACCGCCAACCACCTCCTTACCCCACCGACTACACCACCATATTACAAATTCCATATGAGAAGAAGATTAAAAATTTGGCCCAAGCTGAACCTTATTGCGACTACAATTTTGAGACCATTGGCATTTAGTCTCTTTTGTCATCTTACAACAGTTTAGCAATCATGCTTCCTGTCAGAATTTATGACGGAAGAATGGAGATGCTCCAAAAATATTCATAGTAAGTCTATCGAGAAAATATCAGTTAGGAAAGTGAAGTGCGTTGCGTTTTTTACTATTCTACCATTTGTTTGTTGAAGCTATTCATTTGTAATGTTAATGGGGATTGGAACACGTTCCTTGACCATGCTTTGCGATGCTCGATTATCATAATGGAAAGAAATACATAAGTAGACATCGACTCAACAACTCTAATAGGTAAGATGAAATTTGAATAAGGTTTGTGTTCTTCATAATTTTCTTTAAAGTAATGGAAGGCTATCATAATACAATAAATCTCAAATTATTTCATTACACATTGCTAAGGTTTTCTTCACATAGAAATTGGAAGCATTGTATTCAAATAAGTAAAACTAGAAAACAATGACTCCAACGATTCTTAAAAATGAGAAAAATAAAAACATCATAAACATTTGGGTAGTAATTTATATGGGGAATCCCAAAGAATTTAACATTAAATATATTGTATTTTATCAAAGTGGGATGTTGTAATTTGACATAAATTAATGAAGTCACAACATATAATTAAGACCTGTTATTGTGAGTGTTGCAACTAATTGGGTTGAAGGTCCCAATAATAAATGCATTATAAAATCCCAATGCAACAAGTCTACAAGGTAAGAGGATCCAAATAAAGAACACCTGCTACTTAGCAAAGAGTCTTTTCTAGATCTAAATCCTCCAAATGAGGTGCCCTATCCATCTCTAGACACATAATGAATATCTACAATACATCCACTCCTAGATGTTTGCAACAAGATCTAGTCCTGCTAGATCCTACAACCTCACCCCATACCCAGGGTGAGCTAGGAAAACAGGAAGCGGAAAGTGAAGTAGTTTAGAAGGATCCAAACACACAACTTGAATCATCAAACAAAAAAAACCCAAATTTAGAGGATTAAACACCACCTCATCTTAGCAACATAATCTATTCTAACATTATATTGTTTTTGCATTTTATTATGTCTTTAACTCATCTAAATCTAGCTATAATTCACAAGACAAGTGCCTGGCGCTAAAGTTAGAATTTACATCAATTTGCATTGGCAGATTGTTGATAAGAAACCTAGAAGGTCAAAGACAAAACAATGGCTATGATAGGGGCCGAAAGAGGATGGTAGCCAAGTTATTCCAACATTCTTAAGAACCTACTAAATAAACTCGACATGGTAGTCACTAACCCCAAGCGATCTAGCATGCATATTCAATGTTTGCTAAGGGGAACAATTAGGGCTAGGTGAGAAGCACTAGTTATGGTATATATGGTTTATAGCGTGACATTCATTTCTAGACTTACCTGAAAGTGTCTGACGCCCATGACTTTATTTGCACCACTCGACCTTGCATGTGCTCACTTTTCAACGTCCAAAGTTTTTTGAAAACCCAACTAGCAAGGCATGGGTATTGAATTGATTGGCATCACAGAAGGGCAAGGATTTCGTGATCTCCAATTTTCTTCATTTTCATTATGGCACGTAGTAATAATCCAATCAGTAATCAAGATTATTCATCTAGTTGTGTAATACAATGACTATAACATAATTGCATACAAAGTACAATTTCTATGTCTTTATATCAAGCCCTCTTAAAATAATAATAAACAAAATATTAAATGTTCTAAGTTTATAATTAATTTTGTAATTAATAATATTTTGACATAGTCTAGAGACTTTGCAACGAAGATTATATGGAAATGCAGATACAAGGAACACTTGTTAACACTTAGTCTATGCGTAGTACATTAAGCTAATTTTGATATTAATTAATTTGACGAATATAATATTTAATCTTTGAAGAAGAAGGTATATGAAGAAACAATTCAATTTTATTCAAATCTTGAATAATAAATACTAGAATGTATGCATCATAAAGTTTTTAATGAAATTATCATCTATTTTTTGAAATTACCATAAATGAAAATCAATCTGTTTTACTTAATTGCTTGCAAAAGACAATTAATAATATTTAAACTATTCTAAATTATTTACTAACGAAGAAATATTGAGAAATAAATAATAAACTATATGCTATGAGCATTATCATCCATTTATAATAATTACAATATACGACCAATATGAAACTAATGAAACAAGAGATGCATGCAACTTAGTCCTTCTTGATCTATCATATTATAGAAACAAAAATCAATATTAAATATCAACATGACAATAAAAATAAAATAAAATAATTCACAAGTTCAATAAAATTTAGTCATGATTACTTTCTTAAGCACATTTAACATCATAGTCTCATATCACCCATAAACATATATATTGAAATAATACTATTTATATTTATATGGATGTTAATGTCACTATTTCATTATAGTGCATATAAAATTAAGTTGTATAAGTTTTTGGAATGGGTAGGGATAAATATATAAATTTAATTTGTATAACTCTTTTGGGAATTGGTAGAGAATATAACTTTATTTTACAACACTCACATAAATATTTCATAAACTTTGTAAAGTTTACATAATGTATATAATTTTTTTCTTATTTTTATTTAATCTAGTTAATGATAAAATTGGTCTTATCAAGGTCTATAGGCCAATCAGAATTCAACACATGGAAATACATTATATAAATAAAAACAAATTAATATTATTTTCACAAATTTTAAAGATACCTTTGGTTTCTTTGTATCACTATTCAAACTAATAGAGCGAGGTCAAACATATAGTCTCTACGATAGGGACTAATAATCAGTTTGATGACTCGTTGGTTAGACACAATGAGCTTAAAAAACAAGCAAAGTACATTTCCAGGTGAAGGTATTATCATCGCTTAGATCCAACATCAAGCAATTCACACAACTACACTATACTATCAACAACACAATGAAAATATACAGAGAATATTTTTATTACTTGAAATAATTTATCAAGAAACTCTGGTGAACTTCTACATGCCGCTAAACAATGAGAACATAACCGACATAATGAGACAACAATGAGAACATAACCAACATAGACTAGTGAGACTTTTTTTTCCAAGAAGAAAAAGGAGCAGTTCCTTGATATTCAAAAGAATCAAAGGTAACAATTACATATCCACGATACATCATATCAAATTTTGCAGATGTGTTTACAAAAAGAATCTCAACAAAAGGAGCACAAAAAACATAGTCTTTCTGCCATATATAAAATAAATGCCATCATCCAGAAAATACAAAAGTTGCTACGCCCAAATGCTAAAAGTGCTAGATACAATCTCATCCAAAACCGGTTAGACATGTCCACAGAGAGCACACAATGAGCATTGAAGAATTATCCAAGGAAGCACTTTGGGGAAGATGAAAGTCTTCCACCCAAAAGGGGCCTAGAGCAGTCAAAAGCCAAGATATTGTTCAACAAAGGAACCAAGAAAATAACAATGGAAAAAAAAACACTCAGACCTTTTCATATTGAAAAAGATGAGTAAGCCACTGAAAGATTGCAAAGAGTTGTAAGGAGCCTCCCCCAATAACCTCTCCTTCCAAAAATTCAGTGAAGGAGAGAAGACCCGACTCAAGTGAAAGTGCTTCCTTTGATAAACCATCAGCACTCATATTGTGCTCCCCATAGATGTGTTGAATGTTTATAGAGAGAAAAGAGGCCTTGGCATCAGAAATACGATTAAACCAATGTTCCAAATCCAGAACCGCCAGGCCTACCACAGTTTTCCCAGTTTATGATGACCAAAGAATCCCCAAATACATAAAGTATAGGAAGTCCAAGAGAGGTCGCAAAAACCAACAGTGACCAAAGAGCTATCAGTTCGGCTCTCGTATAAGTGCTATCTCCACAACCAATTTTTACATAAAAAAAATGAGTATGACTGATAAAGAGAGTCAGCCCAACACCCCCAATACTGGATGCTGCAACACCATCGAAGAAGCCAATTGGATAAATGACTTAAGGAGCTGGGCCAATAGCTCGATGATACTTTTTAGTGCAAGCTGCAAGATAAGAGTTTACGAGATCAAGTATCCTGAAGCAAACATAACCGATATCTGATTCATGGTCCTCAAATAAGCAATAGTTACAGGTCCTCCAAACAATCCAGATATAGGAAAAAGGCAAGTAAAGTTGGTTGTGGACATGCTTTGGGCCAATAGTTTAAATTTTCCATTAATGAAAATTCCTTCCAAACGATATCTAACTTGTAAAGAGAAGTAAGGGTGGCTCTCACAGCCCGAGCAAAAGAACAGTTAACAAATATATGATCCACATAATCATTTTCTAACTTGCATAAACAATAACGATTTGGACCTATCCAACCTCTTCTTATCAAATTTTCCCAAGTGCTAATGCGATTCTCTGCTCATAACCAGCTAAAGCATTTAAGATTGATTGGTATGTTCCAGTGCCATAGATGATTGTGTTGCCATCCAATTAATTTCTCAGATTTTGATGAAGCTATAAGATCATATGCCATTTTATAACGAGACCATTCCACCTTCCAATCACCGTTAAGGTCCATATCCAACCAATAAGAAGTGGAGTTGGTTCCCTCACCTGTATTGCGAGCCTGATTGAGGGTATAGATGCCATAATCATTCAGGTAAGCTAGAAAATCACAAGATATGACATATGTCGATTTCAAGTCTGAAATAGGATCACTGCCCAACTTTATCAATTTTCCATCTCCAACTTTCCATCCCAATACTCTATTGATCCATGATAGAACCCAACTGAATCCATTCCAGAAATGGGAGGTATTCTGCACAGAGAACATTTATCGTTGAAGCCAACTTTCAATTGTAATATTTTTTAGATACTTGGCATGTATCACTTGGTTCCAAAGACTTTTACTCCTAAGAACATTCCACATGCTCTTAAGCCTGAGCGATATGTTGAACCACTCCAAATTTTTTATATTCCAACCCCCAAAGGAGAAGGATCTTAGGAGAGATTTTTAGTCTGCTAAATGTATCCTGTGATTGTTAACAATGTCACCCCAAAGGAAGGTAAAGATACATTGTCGCGGTCTTCTCAAAATGGGTTTAGGAATCCTTGCCAACGAGAACCAATAGATTGGGATACCGGTCAAAACCGACCTGATTGGGATTAATCTCCCCCCCCATAGAAAGGTATATGTATGACCAATTACTGAGCCTTTTCTCAAGGTTTTTTAATATCCATTGCCAATCATTCAAACCATAGCTCAAGGGTTTGAGTCAATAACCCAAATATTTAAATTCAGAGTCAATGGGGTCCATATTATATGGAAGGATAGCACGGATGTTGTAGCTGACCTCCTCTTTTAAGTTATTGCTGAGGAAAGAGGAATTTTCCAAACTAATGCACATTCCAGAAGCCGAACAGAAGAGATCCAGTTCAAACTTGTATGCTTTCCGTTCCTCCAGGGTACCATTTCCAAATAGTACAACGCCATCCACAAAGAGTAAGTGTGTTATGGCTAGAGTAGGGGATAGACGAATACCATGTATTTTCCCATTTCTCTTAGCTTCCCCAATAAGGCGAATGAGCCCTTCTATCACAAACAAGAAGAGAAGAGGCAACCGTTGGAAGCCTTGTCTAATGCCCCTTAAAGCATTAAAGAAACACGTAGGTGAGCCATTGATAAGGACAGAGAAGTTGGCAGAAGTCACACAACCCATTATCCAGTTCATTGAATCCAAGGGCAGACCTACCTGGAGGAGTACAAAGCGAAGAAAATTCCAGTTAACTATGTCAAAATTTAATGAGGTCCATTTTAAGGACTAAAGCTTCTAGCTTCTTAGTTTTTATAGTGTAATATTTCCTGTGAAATACCTACTAGCTCAAAGAATTGCCTATTCTTCAAAAAAAAAAACTGCTCAATTGAAGTGACCCTGGCTAGAATAAGCTTTAGTCTGTTAGAAATGATTTTTGAAATAATTTTATAAATCAGATTGCAAAGAGATATAGGATGAAAATCCGTAAAGGATGTAGGATTTTCACATTTAGGAATGAGAGTTAGAAAGATAGAGTCGATGGCACTCTGAATCTGACCTTCTTTCCACGATTGTTCTACTACATTTAATAAGTCATCACTGACCAGATCGAAGAAAAACAAGAATAATTCAACCGACCAACCGTCAAGACCATGACTTTTGTCCTTCTTGAAACTTTTCAGAGCTGTCTCAACTTCCATAATTGAAACCTCAGCTCCCATGTAAGTTGCATCCTCTGCAGAAAAGAAAGTAGGAAAGAGCTTTATAACTTGTAATTGGTCTGAGATGAGCGCTCTACCATCATCCTTAAATAGGGTTGAGAAGTGATTTTTCCCCCAACAATTTGAGTTGTTCACAATCACTGACAATATTACTGTCACCCTCCTGGAGTTCTCATATAGAGTTGATATTTCGCCTTGCTGAAACAAAACTATGAAAAAAATTTGTGTTGCCATTTCCCTGATCAATCCAAATAGCCTGACTTTTTAGTCTCCAGGTTAGCACCTCATGAGATAGCATCTTCTCTTTCTAGATCTTAATGCAAGCCAAATATTGTGCCTCGATATATGAAAGGATACCCGAAGGGGAATTAGAGTAAAGAGAATGCAACTCCAAATCAAGATCAGCTAACTCCTTCCCATGTTTCAATTATTTTTTCTTTTCCTAGCTTTTGACATCACCTTTGAGTCTTTTTAATTTCATTACCAAGCAATTCATATCATCCCATTCCGAATGAGACACCTTAGAAGACCGGGAAGATTTAACAAGGTCAGAGAAATCCTCCTCCAACAACCAAGATCTATTGAACTTAAAAGGGTAGTTTTTCTTAAAGGATAGATCATCCCATTCAAGGCAGACCAGAAAGTGATCGGAAATCACCGAAGGATGGGACCAAGTCATGTACCTTGAGAAGATAGGTAACAACGAGTCAGAAGCTAGAAACCGATCGAGTTGCTTACTAATACCCTCAACCTCGATTCTTCCATTCCTCCAGGTTGGGCCTGAGCTAACAGGGGGTAAGTTCACCATCTTAGCACGTACCAACAACTGAGACAAATAAGAAGCAAGAGGATCTAAATGGGCTTTTCGACCCCAAATATCAGCATCTGAGAGAGTGAAGTTAAGGTCCCCAACAATAATCAAGTTAGGGTGGTTGAAAATACCCTCATCCACTGCAACATCCCAAAATAAATCCCTGTTAAGGTAAGGGCCATAGCAGTTAAGGCAGGCGAGTTCAGTAATTAAACCCCTTAAACGAACCTTGACCAAAATTCCAACAGTACTGACAAAGTCTTTACAACGAGCTACTTAGTGATCCCAGCCCATGAGAAGACCCCCCCAAGAAACCAAGATATTAAGTGGCACGAAATTCCCAACTAGGTCGATTTTTTGCAAAACGATGAAGTGCCTGAGTGTGGTCATACATAGTTTCCTAGAGAAAAATCATATCAGGCCTTATCTCTGAAAGAAGAGACTCAAAAGCTTTTTGTTTGGTGAGCCCTCCAAAACCACAAATGTTCAGGGTGAGAAGTTTCATTAAGAACTCGGTCCAGCGGGTGACACTGCTCTAAGCACCCTGAGAGAGGAGAGACGATTAGAAGAATTACAGGCCCTGGCCGCATCTTTGAGCTTGGCCGACAGAGGAATATAATGATCACTCCCTGACTCCACTAGTGTCCTATTCAGCTTAGGTTTTCTAGCCCTTCGAATAGTCACGTTTGCATGTCTAATAAAATCTAAAGGAAAGGTAGTCGATGACATAGGGGTCTAATCTGTAAAGATGTCAAGCGATTTTAGGAGACCAGGGTTGGAGAATGAGGGAGTATCACAAGGGATAGCAAGTGAGACAACACGAGCATAAGATGGAAAAGGGTCTTCCCTCGATAAAGGAGGGAAGTCCTCCAGAGAGAAAAGGGGGGGAACAATGGGTGACTGTTGCGGAGTAATGAAGCCTTCCTCCTCATTGACCCCCACTTGTTTGATACCCAATTCACAAGCAGATAACAAACAATCACCCCCCATAACATCAAACCCAAAGAAGGTATCTATAACAGCAGGAATAGGGACCGATAAACGACTGCAACTAGCAATCTTTTCAATATCTACAATATAATCTAGTTCCCCTTTTGTAAGATCTTCACAATTCGAAGGAGAAACAAAGCAATACATACCTGTAGGAAGCAGTGGGGAGGGATCCTCCAAACAAAGGTCAAAGATAAGATGACCACCCTTTTTCTTCACTACCTTTATCAGAGCCATCCGACGACCGCGAAGAGCCATGAAGCAGAGAGGGACAAGTGTGGCTGAGATGTCCAGTTTCGTGACATAAATGACAACGAAAAGGGACATTTAGATAGTCCAGCCTTTGTAAAAGCACTTCATCATGACATAGGATATCAATATCAGGCGACAGACCACAAAAGACATCCATTTTGACCAAGACCCCCGCCATGCACTTATAAAAAGTGTGCAAGAAATTTTCATCCACAACCACAAAATGACCCAAAGAGTTTGCTATACTGATAAGAACATCTCTGCTCCATAGAGGTAAGGGTAAGGTAGGGAGCATAACCCGCAAATGATGTTTAACCACCCTTTCACGAATAGGATCAAAGGCCAAATGCCACCGACTAAGGAATAGTGAGCCATTGTGGATGGTCCAGAGCGAGTTAAGGATCGTAGTGGCATCCTTACCATCGAGAAATAGAAAGACAAGCCACCCATTTGCAAGACGACTGACACTTGACACGTAATCGAGTAAAGGTTTCTAGTGTTGGGTAGCCCACTCCACCTAGGCTTCCTTCTCCATCTTACAGTGCTCCAGCCTGCCAACCAGAGCTCTACTGCACAGAGCTTCAACATTGTCCATATAGACGTCCCGACCAAAACGAAATTGCGTTTTGCCGCAAGAGCTTTGATAGCTTTTGTCTTCCTCTAGGTTTTAAAATATAAAGGTGGATTCAGGATCGGTTCTTTCACCCAATCTGGAGGTTTTGGAGCCGCTATTTGACCGGTAGCGTAGAAATAGGGTCAGAAAACAACAAACCAAAAAGGGGACAACTGATAGTAACCTTTAGCAGTCAAAAATCATGTGCATCCCACCTAGGTGTCTTAAACAGTGAAAGCAGTAAGGGTACTCCATCGACATAAAGGGTAGAAAACAACCAAGGCGAAACAAAAACCCCGATTAGCCGCAACCAAAACCCAAAATTCAGTGACAAAACACTAGCAAAAGCCCAGAAAGAAATCGCTTCCAAAAAACTAGAAACAAAAAACCACCGAGCTCCGAGAAACCTGTGTGAACCACCAGCGAGGAGGCCAGAGAGCACAGAACCCGAGCACAGAAAGGGTGGAGTCAACCAAAGAGAAAATACAAACTCCAACCAAAACCCTAAAGTCAGTGATTAGATACTGGCAAAAGCCAAGAAAAACCGCTTCCAAACCCTTAATACAATAACCACTAACCTTCGTGAAACCCGTGTTAGGGGGCCAGAGAGCATGAAACCTGAACACAAAAAGGGTAGAGTCAACCTAAGTGAAAACAAAACCCTAAAAGTCAATGGAGAAACATTGGCAAAAGCCCTGAGAAACCGCTTCCAAAAACCCTAAATACATAAGCCATTGAAAACTGAGAACCCCATGCTATCCACCTACGAGAGGCCTAAGAGCTCAGAAAACGAGAGGGCATAAAAACATAAAAGGGAAACCCGGAGAAACGGTCAGAGGAGCCACAGAGGAGGAGAAAGAAAAACTAATAAAGAACTACAGAACCCAAGAAAAAACACCGATAAAAAATTGAAGTTCCCACTTTTTTCTCCATGGTTGATAGTAAGTCCTCTGCGAAAAAAGACAAACTCCATGGACAGGAAACTGATGACTCAGAGGAGGAGACACAGTACTAGGTAATGTGAAGTTAAACCTTCCCAAGCTTCGGCTAAAACCCCATTACCAAGACGCTCTCAGACGATCCCTGCTAGACCAATGGGACTCTACGGTGACCAACGTTCTATCAACACTTTAATTAAAATGCAGAAGTAACCAAAACGTAAACCTGCCATGTTATTTATTGATCACCAAAATAGAATCTACGTTTATCAATGACAAATCACCATTAAATGCATTGCACATATTTATAGCGTAAATCTTAAAGCATGGTTATGATAATAGTCATATCAAACAATATTGTTAGGAGACATTGGATTACCCTATCTATATGTCTTTGGCGACTCCTCGATGATTATGAATTGTGTTAATGGTGATTCATCACTTAACATGGTGAATCTTGATGCATGGTGCTACAACACCAAAATGCTCATATCAGCTTTCACTCATGTGGATTTCAGCCATGTCTGTAGGGAGTATAACATGAGGGCAAATACCTTATCCAAGGCAGGGCTTAAGAAAGATGTGGGCTATCTTACACTCTTTGAAATATGTGACGGAGAGGCAATGGAGGAAGTAAGAATGCAGTTATTTTGAGAGCTTTGCTCTGCTTTCCATAGAACTGTGGACATTATGTTTTTATATGGTCTGACCTTACATGTTTTGTTTATATTGGGGTGATAGACAGGTCTATTGTCTTTATGTATAGACCCTTGCCATGCCTTGGATAATGTATTTGAGCTCTTGTTATCCTTCGTAGTGACATCTTGGCTGTCAGTAGCAGACTACTTATGAGAGGATTATTTTTTGACATACTGCCCGGGATATCAGTAGTTGGTCTCGACTGTTTTGTCTTAGTTTTTATCTGTAGTGGGTAACTAAGTTGTTTATTATGGCTGGAGTGTTGTTTTTATGTTTTGATGAATGGCTGACTGTTTCTGTGACCATTATATTTTGGTCCTACAAAATACTGGCTGATGTACCAAACTCTTTTGATTCAATAGAATACCAAAGAGTGCTTTTTTTGTCTGAAAACCAAAAAAAAAAAAATCAATATTGTTGGACATGATATATATGATTTAAGTATTCATAAATATCAAATATTGTCAATGAAATATATTAAGTTAAGTATATTTTATTCATTTAAAGATCCACATCAAAAAGTTGATTAACATTTATGAATACATTTTGGTAGAGTCAATATCAACCTCTTATTTATGAATTAACTTTTGAGGATATAATAGTGATATTATTTTAAATATATAGATGTGTGTGTGTGTGTGAGAAAGATAAAACAAGAGTTAATTAAAATACTATAATTAGCATACAATAACTTGTAGAGTTTATGCATGTATGGTAGACTTGCATGTATCTTATTATTTTCAAATTGCCCATATCAATGTATTGTAATTAAGACAATTTGACCTATTGGTAGGTCCCAGTGCCATGCAACCTTGTTCAATGTTGCGTTAATGTTTAAGTTGAAAGTGATTTTAATAGCACTAAATTTTTTATTGAAAAATTCAAATATTGTTTGGTTTCAACAAATGCTAAATAGTTTTGTTGTAATTATTTTATTATTATTTAAGTTGTAAATAATTATGTTGTGTAAATTCTTTTATCATTTAAGATGATTTATATTAAGATATTCACTCAACTCCATAAAACTCACAACTCACTATTTATACAGATATAAATAAGTAAAGACAACCTCAACAATTGTTAAGATAGTTATATTGGCATCGTAAAAATAGTTTATATAAATATTACATCTATAATATTTTTATTCATGTTGTGTGTGTGTGTATATATATATATATATAAGTATTTTTTTATATATATTATTTTTTATGATAGACATCTCTATCTTGTGGCACTTTGGCACATGTTCTAAACGAAACCATGGTGGACAAACTGACACTCAATTGCTAAGCCAAAAGGTGAGGGAGGATGGGTGCTACAATGTTATCTTTAGTTGAGTTCTTGCTGCCAAATCATTATGACATTTAATTACCTACAAGGGACTATGGCAAAACATTCTCAAAGAGAAATAAGTGATCCCAAATTCCCTTGTTGACTTAGCTTCAAAGAGAAAATAAGATGTACCATAGCAGTCCAACTCATTGGAAATCAATAGTGTTAGCGTTCTCGATGATTGGTCCTTGTAGGGCATGGAGGGTTGGGGATGGGAATTTGGTGCACCTTATGAGGGAGAATGGGCGCTACATTGTTATCTTTAGTTGAGTTCTTGCTGCCAAATCATTATGACATTTAATTACCTACAAGGGACTACGGCAAAACATTCTCAAAAAGAAATAAGTGATCCCAAATTCCCTTGTTGACTTAGCTTCAAAGAGAAAATAAGATGTACCATAGTAGTCCAACTCATTGAAATCAATAGTGTCAGCATTCTCGATGATTGGTCCTTGTAGGGCATGGAAGGTTGGGGATGGGAATTTGGTGCACCTTGGGCAAGATGCCAAAATGGGTTGAGTTCGAGCAATTTTTCTTAGCCTGAACTTGGTCAAATATCTTCAATGTCAAAAGTTGATTTCTCTCTTGCACGCGATTGATGAAGCTCAATCAAATCTATAGAGATGGGGATGGAGGATTGTCAACTCCTAGCATTTGCAATTGGAATGAGAACCAGAAAGGGCAAAGTTCACTATCGAACTAAATCATGCTCACACTCATATTAAGGATGGAAATGACTCCTTGATCAGAGTTGGTAATCTTGTTGGTGATTTGTATTTTGTAAAGGCAAGATATCAAGTGCAGATGACAAACCTCATACTGCACCCCGATGATTGGTGGTCCCACATTTAAAAGGTGCATTCACTTTTAAAGTGTACATTGTTTTTATTGACAGAGAAGGTGATTACTTGGGACTACTTTTTTGCAACAAAGCTTCAAAGGCCCAAGGATCTTCTCTTTGTGCCAAGTAGCATGGGACTATCTTCTCTTTGTTTTTATTGACAAGGAAAGTGATTACTTGGAACTATTTTTTTGCAACAAAGCTTCAAAGGCCCAAGTATCTTCTGTTTGTGCCAAGTAGCAAAGGCCCAAGTATCTTCTCTTTGTGCCAAGTAGCATGGGATTAGATGAAAATTTCAACCACACCAAAATATGATATAACATATTCTTAGTTTGGAATGAGAGGTTGAGAAAACATCTCAACCATCCTAACAACTCTAACTAGTCACATACTGAATGTGACTTTATTACACCAATATAAGCATTAAACTCCAAAATTGAGCCTTCTACACTACCAATTAGAGTTCAACTTCTGATAATTTATATTATCTAATACATAGATATTTAAATGATGTCCATAATCTTCCACAAAGATTAAAAATATATATATATAACATAAAAATAAATAAAATATATAAAAGATATATAAAATTATATATATATATATATATATATATCGGCTGAAAATAATTCAATAGCAAATATATTTAAATGAAATGGGAAACTGTACCCTTTAGTCATCCAAAAAATTGGATGAAAAGAATTCAACACCCCTTCAGGGATGAAGAGGCTATATACATTAGAGGATCCTGGGAAGCCTTTTGCAGTACCGATTGGAGGTCAACTTTTGATAATTGGTAATATCCATTATAACTAAAATGAAACGAGAAGAAAATCCCTCGAGCCTTTTACACTACCAACTAGAAGTCAACTTTTGATAATTGATGCCACTTGCCGTCAATCCTTTAATCACCTTAAAAAAAGTTTTAAATATGATCGTCAACCAAATCCTTCAATAACCTACAAAAATATATTTGTAATTATCTGTCCATCCCTAGATGTGACCCTGCCTGTTGTTGCAAAGCTTTTGACCTATGTTAGAACAAAATTCAAATGCTTCCATGTAGTTTTTTTTTGGGTCATTTTGTGAACAATGTATTTTTTACTTTTTAATGTTCCCAACCCAATATGTTAGAGATGTCATATAGGTAACTATTATCTCATCATATATTAGTTTGATGAGAAACATAATAAAAATAATAATAATTTTGATTAAAAAATTCTCATTTAAAAAAAAATGTATTACTAAAAAGAATGGTAATAAAAACACATTCCTTAGAACAATGATTATTCTACATGGTATACATGGTATCAAACACTTCAAAGAAAATGGGATATCTGGTTTGGAAGCTATGCTAGTTTCATTTGGTTTAGAAGCACATAAGTTTTTGGTTTCATTTGGTTTAGAAGCAGATAAGTTTTTGGAATTACATTCCCTGGAACAGTTTTCGGTGTGTAGAAACAATGATTTTTCTACCTTGTATCAAAGACTTCAAAGAAAATGGGAACAGCTATGTTAGTTTCATTTGGTTTAGAAGCAAAACAGGTTTTGGAATTAGTGCATGCAGCTATGTTAATTTCATTTGGCTTAGAAGCAAAAAAGTTTTTGGAATTAGTGCATGTTAAACTTATTTCTAGTTTGTGAAATAAATGATGACATTGGAATACAATTTTTAGGATGAATCTCCAAAGTCGGAGAGGGAATTTTAGGTTCAGGTTGAACTTAAACTGAATGGTTGTGGGAATTTTAGGTTCAGGCTGAACTCAAAAGGAATAGTTGTGCAAATAGTCCGACATTGGTAGGTCATGAGACATGTATGTTGGATTGTTGTCCAGACTCCAACAGTTAAAAGAGATCCAGGATCTGACATTGGAAGGGGTGAGACATGTATGTTGGGATTGTTGTCCAACAGTTACAAGAGATCCAGGATCTGACATTGGAAGGTCATGAGACATATGTATGTTGGGATTGTTGTCCAACAGTTACAAGAGATCCAGGATCTGGAAGTTCGGCATCATAGTTTTCAAAGGTTACAAAACATCACAAGTGTTAATGGTGTTCAATGATGTTGAAAAACTTACATTACAGTTGTGAGATTATACCTTTTGATAGAATAGTGGGCGGCTTGAATAAATCTTACTGGTCCAAGAACTGTTTTCAAAAAACGCTGCTTCTGAAGAATGTTTGGTTATGTTCTTTAATCATTTAGTGTGTGTTTGCTTTCTGAAATTTGTTTTTCAGTAATGTAAGCATCAAAAGGATGTTGGGCATTAATTTACATTGGTCTATAAATGATTAATTAGTCAGAGTTGTTAGGATGGTTGAGATATTCTCTTAACCTCCCCTTCTAAACTAGAAAAAAACAGATCATATTGTGATGTGATTAAAATATCATCTCAACAATGTGATGATGTGCCTTTCTTGAGGCAAAGCTTGTGATCATGTGCCTTTCTTGAATGGTAATAGATCACTCAGAGCAGTTTTTGGTTTGAGTAAAAACAATGCCTGCTATTCCATTTTTCTACACCCATGGGATCCTCTAAAGCATATAGCCTCTTCTTCCCCATAGGAGATGACTCGAATTATTTCCATCCGCTAATATGTGCTTGAGCAGAATTACATCTCTCTGTAGCAGCCATCACGCAGAAAGCATGTAGCTTCCCGCTACATGATGCTAGAAGCTTAGCCACCATTTAAGTCGACTATTGTGGCTCCAGAATAAATACCAATATACCATCTATCCATTTGATGACAAATTCATGATGTGTATCTTGTATTTCACTATTGATCCTTTCTATCATTTCTTTAAAAACATTGTTGATAAAAACTGACAACGGAACCTGCTGGTCTTGAACAAAAGCTACTTAAAACTTTTAAAAGAAAAAAAAAATCAAACATAAAACAACCAATAGAATAGGGTCCAGCCCATACCTCGCCGTACAAAGGACAGAAGAGCAACTTAGAAATAAGGAAGTTTTAATCAGTTTACTGGGTAATCTAAAGCAGATGAGACAACCAATCAAAATAATTTAAACAGAACCTTGAGTAACCTTACAAATCTAAACTAAACATAGTAAATTAGAATGGGAAAGTGAGCACAGCATGCACCACGTCAAAAACATGAATGGCGTCCTCTTATCATTCAGATTAAAGGACCATAGGGTAAGGGTATTGAGCACTCCATATATAAGCTCTGAATATTCAAGTTTCTGGCAGCCTTCATGAAAAATTCCTGCTATCCAATGCTTGGTGCTGATGATATCCCTGAAAAGGCAAACAAATGTACAATCTTTTTGCTACGCAATAATCTCATACAATACTAAATGCACAAAAACTCTGCTGAAGCTATCATTTTCAAGCGTGCAATGTTGGTAAACCAACTTCCTAGGCACGAGCACTCCCACTTATGGGGTACTAACACATTCAAGGTTTTCAAATTGATCATGTTACAGACAGAGATGGTAATGCCTTACAAGATTAACCCAACTTTGAATTCAAGAAACCCAAGTGTATTGACCCAACATTTGTGTCGATGATTAAACACTACTCAATCAAACTTCCTCCTTTCAAAAATAGTTGCATCTGCAAAAAACCCTTGTGATACAAACATCATCCTGTGAAAACCAATCTCAAAATAACCATGATAGTCTAGACATGATATGGAAAATGGAAAAGATGCAAAAGGAAGACGCCAGTTATAGTTGTTGGGAACCAAATTTGAACAGATCAAAGGTGACATCTCCACAAAAATTATCTCCGATAGACAAAAGATTTACAGGTTCTGTACGGGATATATAAAAAGAAATCCAAAACAATAGTCTCTAAAGTGCAGTCAACCATCTGTCTCCTCATATGCTTTAGCTTTAGACCTATATTGTCGTGATTTTTGTATTCCTGCATTTCTGTTTTTAGTGTTCAATTCCTCGAATTCACCTTCAGCATTAATTACTGCAGGTAGCTCAATTTCTGTTGCCTGACTGGCAGCAATACTAACAGGAATAATAGCCGGCTTAATAGACTTTTCACTTGAAACCTCCTCTGTAGTCTGGCAATTGATTGTGTGATCGGAATTCTCTCTCATTTTCTCAAAGCATGCTGCTTTTTTCCTAGGAATATAAGTAACTGATCTGGGTAGCTCTGCAGAATTATCCAGCTGCATGGATGCAGCAGAGTCAGATGGCTTTACCAGCTGCGAAAAATCTTTAAAAGCTTGCATGTTCATTGTGTCACTATCATCATTTGACCAATCCAATGTGTAGTGTATGTATTTAGAGGGATTCTTAACATAGTCGGGCACTCCAAGGCAGTCATCCTGTACTGAATCTGAAGAACCGGCTCCTCTTATTGATGTTCTCTTTCTTGAGTTCACACCTTCGATGTCATCATGCTTAGGTTCCAACTTTCCAGCAGGATCCCCTTTACTTCCAGGCTCAAATCTCACTCGTTTCTTGGTCTTCTGCATATTGGAATCAAATGGGGGAGTACACATTCCAGGTACACCTGTTGCCTCTTTCAAAGGTGAAGGTTCAGATTCCAATTCTTGCTGAGCTTCTATTTGATTTTGCTTAACTTTCATAATAGACTTCAACTCTATCCTGGGTTTGACCTCTTGCAAAAGCAAACTGCCTATCTCATCTTTTCTTGGAATTCCATTGATTGTACCCTCCAGCTTTTTATTTTCTTTATCATCATTCAGTTTTCTGCCCTCTTCATCTTCATCTAAGTTGAGCTTATCTACCATAACTGTATCAGGATGTGCAGCAGCCTCCTCGTCATCCTCTTTAAGCCTAGTGCTTGCTGCATAATGGTTTGCACGAGGATCTCTCCACGAGTGTTTCAGTTCATACAAAGATCTGGGTAGAGAATTATGGGAATTTACCTTGGGACCAACATCCATAATCTCTCTCATATAAGTCAGTTCACCTGCATCTTCCCTTCCAAGTGCAACTTTGTCGTATTCATCTTCCTCATCCTGGCATAACCCACACCAATAAAATCATCAATAATCAATATTTCATCAAATGCATCGATAATCAATATTTCATCAAATGCATAAAATACAAAATCTGCAAATAATAAAATAAATACATTGCATGACTTTTACATTTAAATATGAAAAACTCTGTACAGAACTCATTCCACCTGCATTCTTTTCTCAAGAACAAACAAAGCATATCAAGAATAAGCAAAGAAGAACAGTAAGGCTCCCAAATGTGTGATGTTAGACAGCATAGTGGAAGAAATTATTTACTTTCAAGCTCATTTCTCCAGCATACAAGTTACCTATTTCTGCCAAATAATGTTTGGCTTCTAACAGTGAAGGGAGGTGATGCATCAGGGCAACCCTCCACATGGATAGTGTTTGAAGATTATACAATGCAAGACTCGTGGAAGTCTTGGTGTGTGATATTACTGGGCCTAGCTTGCATCCTAAGTCATATACATCAAATACTTATCCAGTAACGTTTCCACCTAATGGATCAATTCTTAATCCAGAAAGATATTAAAGGACCAACTAACAGGAAACAATGTTACAATCCTGAACCTTTATTTGTGGCTGAATATATCCTCCTCACATTATGAAAAAAACGTGGATTCTTTGTTAATAACAGATCGACAACTTACAAATTCAGGTCATCCCTGGTTTTGGTTCCCATAAAGGAGCTGCATTCTATTCTGTGTCATCGTTTTTGTTATAAACCAATAGTAATTCCATCCAGTGAATAGCATTTTCAACAAAACAACATAAAGCATGGATAAATAATAGGGAAGAATGCTATAAATGTAAACCTTCAATTGCAGTTGGTTATAACATTCTGAAACTATCTGTGAAACAGGATACACCCAATTAGGTGAGGATACAACCAAGTACTGCTTTGAAACTTTACCAGTACATTTTAAAATGTCTTCAGGCCTTTCTTACCACATTTTTCAGAGACTCTGGGTGCTGTCTTCTGTTGAAACAACTCTTCTAGTGAAAGAATTGGACTGATTTTCAACGCCCTTTATCAAGGGTTCCAGAGGATTTTGAACAATTTGAAGTCCAAAAATTCACTGGAAAAAAGGTAGTTAGAGTTTTCAGACCATAACTTTGCTCACTCTACGTTTTTTCAAGAAAAAGAACAGATGAGCTAGGGCATATTTGAAAGATCTTCAGCTATTATTTTCGCTTAGTATTTTCTAAGAGACAAATAATGCCAGCGTTGTTATTTTTTAAATATCACATAAACCACTAAAAAACCAGCTTCGATATCCATTAAATATTGCAAAATGGTAAAGAAAAGAAACTTAGCTTGGGCATAATGCACAAAGCTTTGATGGGGGCACAGTTCAAATGCAGTTTTTCCAAGACCAGCAACTGGGGGACTCAACCATCTCAAGTCTACATTGCCAAAATCATTGGCATAGATGTTTAAGTAACCCCTTGTTTAAAAGCATCTTTGGATATAAGCCGTCAATAGATGCCATAATTGAACAGTTAACGACTAAAGTTCCTGCAACAGATAGTTCTCCACATGCTCATCGAAGACCACATTCATGTACCACTCCCACACCCTCCTGGGCGTCTACTGCTTCTATTGATACCTTTTTTGGCCCCCCACACATAACCCTGTTCTCGATTCACATTAGGGTACAAAATGGAAGCAAGCAGTCCAAGGAGCAGGCATATAAAGAAATGTTGAATGAAACTGGGAAACAGGCACAGTTCCAAAAAGACACATGGAAATGTGACCCACAAATAATTTAGGAAACAGGGAATTTAATAAATAAATCAATCAATCCAAAAAAAAGATTCAAATAGCAAATTATCAGGACACTTAGAATGATAACCATAAATGACCATTTAATAGAAATCCCATTTGTATATTACATTTACTTCCCATACAATATTACATTAGCCCTATAGATTAGGCTATATGTGCAAAAATCAGGGTGTTGAAGCATTAACCTTACCTGAAACAGACACATGGAAATGTGACCCCACAAAATGTAATCTCACAAAATGTGACGGCACGGAAACGTGATCCGAAAATCCTTAAGGCTATACACCCTGATAAAAAACCAATGAGCACCATCATGCTCCTTTTCATATGGAGCCCTCTGATGTGCTAAGGCTATTTCGACAACCATTTGGCATTAACCTTGTTCCCTTCTTCATGCAACAAGTGTGCCTTCCTTCATGTAAGAACCCTTGAAGTTGTTCTTACGATGAATGCATTGCTGTTTCCAAGAGCCACCACCTAGATTATGTTTAAGTATGATCATATGTTTCCAAAGAGGGTAAAGATCACTCTAATTGCCTAGTTTTTCTCGAGGACTAGAACTCACAGCACTTTGAAAGGCCAAGGATGCAGAAAAATAAAACAATGAATGCTGCCCACTACTGATAATGATGCATGCAACATTGCAACACTCTTCTTGCTGTCATGGCTCTAGAAATGACTCCAGATGCTGTAAAAATCACTCTAAACCCTTGTCGCTGTTGTAGGAAGTTGGGAACTGCTTCCTGCTATAGAAAGAGTGAGGTGAGAAAGATGAGTGAACATCTTTTAAAACAGAAGCCCACTCGAGGTTTCTTTTGTTTACTTTCATTTCATTGAAAAGTCAATTATGAATTTTCAATTTATGCATAACGAATTGCAGTCATTCGTTTTTTGTATCAGTAAAATGCCTTTTATTGGGTTTGAAGGGTCATGTGGGTTCCCAAACTGTTGTTTCACAGCCCCTAAAAACCTAAAACAGCCCATAAATGGCTCTAACAATGTTTCCGAGCCTTTCAGAGCGGGCATAAAACAGTTCAGAGCATTTCAGGACCATTTCCAAAATGTGAAATAGCTCTATGTTTCCAACACGTTTCAATTTCAAACATGCTTCAGTAGGTGAAACATTTCAGGGTGCTGGAGCAAGGGGGGCGAGTTTCCTGCAACTTAGATATAACACCATGAACAACATTTTGTCTCATTTAAACTCGCCCTTTAATGTTGTTATATCCCCGTATTGGTAAAGCTATGATAGGAGTCATCACTGTGTGTGTCCTATTCAGACTTGCCTGTCATCACTATGTGTGCCCTTGTTGGTTCAAAGACCCTACCTCTGAGGATTTTAGAGATAACAAATTCACCGACAGAACCTTGAAGGAAGCACAGGAGCTAGTGGATGCTCCAAGGACTTCATCCAGGGCGAGCTGACCACCGTAGATATTTTCCAGTTATAGGGCACTGGTAAGCAACATTATTGATTATCAGCCTTCCATCTTTGAGGAGGCTGCAGACCAGTAGCTCTGCAAGGATGCCATGGTGGAGTATTCTTCCATGAGGGATATAATCTCTAAACCAGAGGGCAGGCATCCGACGAAAATAATACAAGCCGGATGGAATGAAAGTCATCTAGGGTTTTTGTGGTGAATACAAAATGATAGTGAGTTAGGTTTCACTTTTGAGTTTTTTCCTCCTTTAAATAAAAAGAAAAGAAAAGAAAAGAAAAATATATATATATATATATATAAAGATCTAAAAGCACAGAGCTGGCACTTTTTGGCTTGGGATACAAAACCATATAGAACATTTTTCCATGAAAATGTATGAAAAGACTTTTTTTAAGGAAAGACAATTGTAAATAATGACAAGAATGTTTGGAATCCTTGGTTATCTGTAATGAGAATCCCTCAGGGACAGTTCATGATCACTCTTTTTTTAGAGTGATGGATATTTTCCTATTGGAATATATATATATATATATATATATATATATATGAATTTAATTCAAGTTAGGGGTGTGTTTAATGATAAGGTTCAGTTATTTTTATAATTAAATTCAGCATCCCATTCAATTCAATTCAGCGAACTGAAACAAAATTTACAGCGATCTTCAAAATCACTGAATTTCAAATTTCAAGGTTAAAAATCAACAAACCCTGTTACATTGCCATTACTGGATGGGGAGTCACCCCTAATGATCATAACGACTCACCCCTTAATGTTGAGCTCATTCTTGTTGCTGTCTAATCAAAACTTGTTTTTATGTTTATATTACAATGTTTAGAAATAGCCCCTTCGATTAGTGATTACAATACATGGGACCATTTTTCTCTTTTTTTTCACATACAGTTTTCAAAGGAAATTTTAATTTGAATGACATGGGAGTGGGTATTGATCCATTTATGTGTGCATGGATCACAAGATCATTCAATATAATCTATATGGGTGCAACCACACATTCGACCACTGCTCCAGGAAATCCTTCACAAGAGTGAACCTTGCCCAATGGTGAAAAACTCTTCACTTTGCACCAATGGATCCAACTACTTTCAACAAAGGGTTATTGATGCATGCTAATGCTCACATTAATGGATATTGTTATGCATGCTCACATTTATGTCCTCACACAAGATCCTCCATAACTTCACCTATGTTCAGTGCTTAGTAACTCCCACTCATCTATCTGGGTGCAACCACACATTCGACCACTGCTCCAGGTAATCCTTCACAAGAGTGAACCTTGCCCAATGGTGAAAAACTCTTCACTTCACACCAATGGATCCAACTCCTTTCAACAAAGAGTTATTGATGCATACTAATGCTCACATTTATGTCCTTCTCACACAAGATCCTCCATAACTTCACCTATGTTCAGTGTTTAGTAACTCTCACTCATAAGTGCCACTCATAGCGATATGTAACTCTAATTTTCTAGAAAAGGTGGTACCACTAACTATAAAATGGCCCTTGGGCATCATCAAAAGGGACCTTTTGTAAAGTGTGTTATTGCAGTTAGTAAAGTGTGCTATTGCAGTTACTCTGGAAGAGACTAATTGGGCCAAATTCTATGTTCAGTTCTAGCTGAAATGTTTGGTATTCAGTGTTTAGTAACTCCCACTCATAACTTATAAGTGTTGTCACTCATGGAGATATGTAACTTATATTTTGTAAAAAATGTGGGACCACTAACTATAAAATGGATCTTTCCCACAGGGCATAGATACTATTAAGGCACTCTTCCCATAAGGTCACTGGTTCAAACTCCATGGGTGCAAGCCTTACAAAAAAAATGACGAAATGGATCTTGGTCATCAGAATAGGGACCCCTTTTGTAAGGTGTGTTATTGCAGTTAGTAAAGTGCACTATTGCAGTTAGTCTGGAAGAGACTAATTGGGCCAGATTCTATGTCCAGTTCTAGCTGAACTCTTTGGTATTTTTGTTGTCGTTACTATTGTTCATCGCTTTGTTGTTAGTACTCTTAAGACTGTCAAATATTTTGCTGCGGTTATTGCCTTACTAGTTTAGATTTTGGGTTACTTCAGTCCTCGTATTTTTTCAGATATATTTCCAGATTTCAGATTTTTCAAATTTTCACTTATTACACTGAGAGAGGTGAGAAGCATTCTACAGCACAGCATTGAATAGATTGTAATGTCAATCCTGTCCATAATACTGATGTCAGCATATGTCAGCCCAATACAATATTTTATAAATAAAGGAATAATAAATTTAATGGGGGCTAAATAATAACCATTCACAAATATTTTCAAAGGAAGCACTGAAGGTTGTTCTGCAATTGTTCAAGAAAACAAAAATTGTTCAAGAAAATAAAGAGCCTAGGCCCTGGTGGCTGGACTGTTATGACCTTTTAAAAGGTGAGCTTCTTAGAGTGGTTGTAGAATCCAAGCTCTCAGGAAAAGCTATAGGTGCTTTAAATTCAACTTTTATTGCTCTCATTCCAAAATAGAATGGTCCCTGTTCTTTTAAAGACTTCAGGCCTGTCTCTTTCTGCAATCTTATTTACAGATAATTGTGAAGCTATGTCGCATAAGTTTCTGGAAAGCAGGTACGTTGTGTACGCGGACACGAGTATCCGATACGGCCAGAAGCTTCGCCCAAATTTGCAGGAAACGTAGAGTTGGGAGCAGCAATAATATATATTAATTTTTTAAAATATATTTAAAAAAATAAAGTTAAAAAAACATAATTGATTAATTTCATAGCTTAAACTATTTTGTCCTCTTAATCCTCTAGTAGTGTCATGAAATTCATTCCTTTTAAATTTGCTCACTCCTCTAGGTCCACATTATACAAATCTCATTGTACGAGTTTGTAAAGGTAGGTTGCATATATGCGTACAAAGCACCAATAGCTTCATAAATCATAAGATTCAATATTTTTCTAATTCCTTGTTCCAACTCCATCTAATTATTGCTCCTAAGAGTGCTTAGTCTTAGAGTGCCTCTGCATTTTTTTATGGTAACTATTACTTACTTCTAATGTGAATGATCTTGATTGTTTTAAGTTCAACTAACAAACTTTCAAATTTTTTGGTATCTTGAGTTTGATATGGTTTATGATCCTAAATTGCTATATCAGTAAGTATGAATAACGTAAGCTAGCTATAATCATTTGAGATATGAATTAAAGTTGTTCAATATCTTAGTATTGTAAAAGAACCATTTGTATTCATTTAAGTACACTTGCAGCATATATTTTGAGTGTGAATGGATCTAAACATTTAAGAGGTGTGGGCCCTCTTTATTTATATAACCTTGAAAATAAAAAAATGGCATTATTGATAGATTCAATTGAAATTTTTATTATTGGTGATTTAATGACACTATAAACTTCAATAAGTCAATTGATATTCAACACTTTTCTTATGATTTTGGCCTCCACGTGGTCGGGAACTTGTAGAAGCTACCTGTCTGTCTGGAAGCTCCCAAACAGACAGGGAGCTTCTACAAGCTCCCAATAAAAAGGGAGCGGCAAAAGCAAGTTCCCAAAAAGCTCCCGAAAAGCTCTCAAGTTCCCAAAGAAGCTCCCATCAAAAAAGGGGATGTTTCGTACCAGCTCCCAAACTCCCAGGAGCGGGGAAACGCCGGGTACGGGTTGCCAAAATCCCAGGAGAAGTACCTGTGCAACTATGTTGTGAAGGTTATTGCTAACAGATTGAAGGATATGTTTTCTAGTATTATCTCGATTCTCAAAGAAACCCTTTGGGTTCCTTTTCAATAGGCAGATCAATGAAGCAGTGGGTACAGCTCAAGGGGGCTTGCATATATTATCTCAGAGGAACAATTTGGGTTCCTTTTCAACAGGCATATATATGATGTAGTGGGTAAAGTTCAGGGGGGCTTGCATACCGTAAAAACTGACAAATCCCCTGCCATTATGACCCAAGGGAAGGCATCTATGAGGTAAAATGTATATGATATGACCCAAGGAGGGCATATATGGGGTTAAATGTATATGTAATGAAGTAAATGCATANAAATCACCTGCCATTATGACCCAAGGGAAGGCATCTATGAGGTAAAATGTATATGATATGACCCAAGGAGGGCATATATGGGGTTAAATGTATATGTAATGAAGTAAATGCATATGCTATAGTGGTCAGCCTAATGAAGGGCTCACATGTACAATGAGTGAATAGGTATATAGAGGTCATGTAATCATTATTGAAGGGTACCCATAATTTGGATGAATGAATGTACTGGGGTATTTGGAGGAGGTTCTCTTATTCTTTAAGCGGATATCATGTGACCCCTTCATTAAGCCAACAACTATTACCTATATATTTACATCATTACATGAACAATTAACCCCATATGTGCCCCCTTGAAGTCATATCATATACATTTAATCCCATATATGCCTTCCCAAGCCAACAACTATTACCTATATATTTACTTCATTACATATACAATTAAACCCAATATGTGCCCCCTTGAAGTCATATCATATACATTTAACCCCATATATGCCTTCCCTTGGGTCATAACACCTGCAGTAGTCCTAAAAATAGATCTTGAAAAGGCTTATGACAAGGTCAATTAGCTGTATATCAGGTTAGTGCTTATGCAAATGGGATTGAATCTTCAAACAGTTAACTAGATCCTGGGATGTGTGTCTTCAGCCTCTTTAGTTGTACCAATAAATGGTTCCCCTTCAAGCTTCTTCAATGCTTCAAGGGGCCTCAGGCAAGACTGCCATTTGTCACCCTTCCTGTTTTTACTTTTTTATTGCAGAAAGTTTTAGTAGGTTGATTACAGAGACTAAAAGAGAGGGATCCAAAATGGGTATAAGCGTTGCAGGTTTTGTGTTCTTTACTCATCTATTGTTTATAGATGACATCATGTTGTTTGGTCAAGGTTCCTTCAGGACAATGAAACATTATAAAGAAATCATAGACAACTATTGTGGAGCAGCGGGTATGGAAGTAAGCATAACATATCTTGCATGCTTTTCAATGGGTTGGGGGCTGATCTGTAAAGACAGATTTCCAGAGCTTTTCTTTTTCTTCAGCTACAATAGACCAAGAAGTAAATTACTTGGGTTTTAATCTAAAGCCTTGTGATAATAAATTTGCAGAGTGGCTGTGGTTATTCAAGAAAATTGAAGCTAGGATATTCTGTTGGCGCCACGGGTGGCTGTCTCGACGTCTTGGTAAAATATGCGCTGGAAAGTATCCCTGTTTATTGGTTATCCATAGCTCATATTCCTAAAGGTAATCTGGACAAGATACGGAAGAAGTGTTTTAGGTTTCTCTAGACAGGTAAAAAAGAATCTGAAGGCATTCCACCGGTCAAATGGTCAAAGGTACCTAAGCCAAAAGAAGCTTGGGTTTCTCTGGACAGGTAAAAAAGAATCTGAAGGCATTCCACCGGTCAAATGGTCAAAGGTACCTAAGCCAAAAGAGACTTGGGTTGGAATTTAAAAAACATCTATGTCTTCAGTCAAGTTCTGGCTGCAATTTTTTATCGAGATTCTTCTTTAATGAAGGATTATGGGCTAAAGTAGTGAAATCTAAATATCTAAGAGATTGGGCAATAGAAGATTGGATCAGAAATGAAAGAAAAGTGAAAACCAATCAAGGGAGCTTCTATAGTATGGTAAAGTCTCAAGGCTTTTCCACCCATAGGCAAATGGGTAGCCTGGAAGATTGATAGAGGAGAGACAGTAAGATTGGGAGAAGACCCTTGAATTGGCTGCCGTGGCAATTAAAGATTGTCTGACTCTCTGATTGATGTCTCAATTCAAAAGGTGCTTGGTGATTGGGTTCAGGGATGGAAACAAGATAAGGATTTGAATTTGCAAGAAATCTTGGCAGCAAAATGGTCACAATAAATCCCCCTTTTAAGCATAATGAACTACATGCTCAAGGTTTGACAAGGCTTGCAGATGTCTCTATTCAAGAGATTCCTGGTGATTGGGTTCAGGGCTAGAAATCAGTTGAGGATTTAAACTTGCAGGGAATCTTGGCAGCAAAATGGTCGCAACAATATATCCCCCTTTCTAAGCATAATGCTACCGTGATGTAGGATCACAAAGCTGAGCCAAAAATGGTCTAGAAATAAAGAAACTTCAATAAAAACAACAAAGCTAGGGTATGATGCCAGGATTGAAAAAAACATCAGCAGGAAAAGGGTTTGGTGGTGGAAATTGGTATAAAAATTAGAGTGTCCATGGGTTTATATGGGGTTTTCTCTGATGGTTCTCAGAAGCTAAGAGATGAGGTCATATACCTGTCCTGATTCCTGGATGACTGTATAAGTAGTTTTGGGGAGGATTCAGACTTCTCTGAATTTTGGACAATATCCTAGAGGCTATACTGAATCACTGATGTATATTCTATTTTGAAATATCAAACACACAAAATCTTGGAAAAATACCATTTACAAATCTTTATATATATGGTCTGGAAAGAATGTTCACAGAAATTGGGTATAGGTTGTAGATGGCATGGAAACTCTGAGAAGGAGGACTGAAAGGAATGGAGTGCTAATCTTTTTTTTCGGAGGGTGAAGGCTCTGCCCTTGATTGGGGCATCTGGCCAGCCAGGAATAAATCAATCTTCCAGGATAAGCCTTGGACCCCAGATCTGATTGCTACCCAGGGGTTCAGCATCCTTTCACATTTCCCACAGGAAAAAGATTTCCCACAGGAAAAAGGGAGGGCAACAGGAAGATCACGTGGATAAATCAAAGCTGTGGGCGTTTTTTTATGGGGCTGCACAGGAGGACAATCAAGCCTGCAAGAGGGAAGGGATTCTCTATTTCCCAGAAAATCAATATTTCAAGCTTTAAATGGTGTTGGGTTCTGGTCCTCTGGATCAAACAATTATGCAAAACTCATGTCCTTCAAACTTCAAAGTACTGTTACTTTTTGCTGGGAAAACGACTTTACTTCCATTCAGATCTTCGGTGATTCTATGAATGTAATAAACTGGGTCAATCATGCACAACAATGTCATAACTTGCTTTTACTTGAACCTTTTAAAAAAGGTTTTTGCACCTTGAATCTTTTGATTGCTGCACTTGCCACCATGTCTACAAGGGGTGCAATTCAGAGCATACTTACATATATCATATCGGCGAATATATTGCCGAGGGTCCGGAATGTAACTTATCGGCAACAACGGCGAAAATATCGGCAAATGTCGTTAAGCATCAAAATAATACAAAAATAACCATTTTTTCAATTTGTTAAACATCTAAAGCAACAACAACATCAAATAAACACAATGCTACATAAATACGAAAATACAACTAATATATAAGATGCATAAGAGGTCAAATGGTGGATCATGATCACATATTGACTATAAACTGAAAATACTGAAATATGTTCCTGATGGAATGATAGAAAATCACATCAAATGATCAAAATAAATGTCTCTCAAGAGATGAATCATCATGATTCATGAGGCATCTAGATACTACATAATACAATGATAAATAGTAGGAATCATCGATCCCCTCTACCCCTTTTATAGGCAAGGGGCACCACTCTTCCTTTGGAAGCAGTAGGGGTTCTTGTAGGTGCTTTGGATGAGTTAGGCGTCAAATTGGAAGCTCCAACTCTACTTGGGCTATGGTGGAAGGTAACGAGGATGAGGTGGAAACCAATGTGAGTTATCTCCCCCCATAACTGCATATCATAAAAATTATTGCCTATATTGGGATCCTATTCATCAATAACACCCTATGCCCTCCTCCTCTAGGCTCTAGCCCTTGCCACTACCTCGAACCTCAAAGTTGATCTTCCAATGACATTAGTCAACACTCTACAATTTTGATAAAACTTCCCATGCTTAATGAGTGAAGGGTACATTTTTATTAAGGTCATCATAAAAGATTTCAACAGTCAATGCCACCAACATTAAGGTACATAGAAGGGTTGATGTGCTTAATTAAATGCCAATCCCATACACTCATACTTGATAAAATCCAGTGGAATTGTTGCAATCTTGAAATCCTGAAAACTATCAAGTCTGTTGAATTCTGAATGGGATCTAAAATTCTACTTTTTGCATATGAAGTGCGATGAGGTTGGAACCTCTCTCAAACATCCTGAAACAATTAATGGTAATGTTAAAAATTTAAGTAAAATGATAGAAAATGAAAGTGGCATTCTCCTTAACTTTCATTTTCTATCATTTTACTTTAAGAATTTAATATTACCATTTATTACTTTAAGAATTTAATATCACTGCCAAAAACTTAACCCATGAATTTATTTCCCAAATTCCATGCATTTTTTAGCAGGGCGGTGTTTTCCAAAATATCACGATATATTCCCAATATATCGCGATATATTCAAAATGTCGTAAATGTCACGATTTTTTAGTGGCAATATATGGCCAAAGGGAATGACTCGCGATATGGGCGATATATTGCCGATATCTGTAACTGTGATTCAGAGGCGGACGTGTTATCTGAAGAAGGCATTCAGCTGGATCTGCAATGGCTGATTGCTGGGTACCACTTGGAAATCATTTTGAGTTTTACCATAGACCATTCATGGAAGGGATGGGTACTCCAGCTGATCAGACGTAATGTGGGGATTGAGTTACATATCAGTTTTTGTTTTTTATGTTCATAACAATTTATCAACACAGGCTTCTGTACATATGCTCACATAGAATGATATGCTGGAATACAAAATCAGTACTCTTTTCTAGGCTTTATGTAAGAACAGTTTTTGTATAGACAGTTCAGAGACAGTTCATGCCGAACCTTTTGACAGTTCTACTTTTTAAAAATACATGGGATACATGTGTTCTACAGAACGTAATTTTGAGCACCGAGAAATTTGCATCTCAAATTTTTCGATCCCTGTCAGTACTTAATATATCCTAAGTTAAGATGGATCTAAGCCAGAGTATGGCAAAAGTTGTATCAAAACCCAATTGATAGCAGATTCAGATTCATATTACATTTTCAGTTAACAGTTCAGATTATAAAATTACGTTCATAGAATTGGGATGTATGCTTGGGCTGCGTGCCAAACTATGGACTATTTATTTAGTATAACCTTATTGGCCATATAGTTATGACTGACGGGCAGTTTTGCTAATCAGTCAACCTAATTTTAAAATCTGCTCGTGCTTGGAGTGGAGTGGCTAAACTTGTGGTATATATGTGTGTGTGTGGCTGTGGTGACTGGTCTAGTGATAAACTTTGAGCCGTTGATCTTAATATGGCTCGGGTTCAAATCTTGATGGACATGCTCCTCTCATGCATGGGGTGGGCTCTGCGACATTTAATTACTGCAGCCTAGCCGTCTTTCTTGTGGTTTGTGCCGATTTCTGTTTGTAGTGTTTGGGCAGGGCGTTCAATATCCACTCTGCAGCGCAGCCAGTGTCACTATTGCAGACTAGCAATCTTTCTTGGGGCTTGTGCCGATTACTGTTGTGGTGTTTGTGCAGTGACTGCTCCTCCACTGCGTGAATCAGCCAGATGTCGCTATTGCAACCTAACCACCTTTCCTAGGGCTTTTCCGTCTTTGGGGTCTGTGCCAATTATGTTGTAGACACTGCCCAACTATGTTGCCTCTTTGGATTGCAGTGCTCCCTGGTTAGAAAGAGCCGATAATGTTGGTTGGTTTGCTTGATAGCTTAGAGTACAAACGCATGTATCTTTATTAATATAAAAAATCCCGTTAACAGGCATATATATAAATGAAGGCTAAGAGGATTTGTCCTGTAGGTTTGCTAATTAACAGCAGTGATCGGTTTACGGTACATGGAAAAAACAAATTATTTTTCAATGTCAAGCCACCCAAAAGACTACAATATAAAAGCAATAAAAGACCCCAAAAGAATTGCAGGAAACCCAAAAGATTTCTAACCTCGTAATCAAGGGTAGAGTCCATTCCCACCACAGACCTCATCAGCCGCTCCGCGGCCTCCCCGTCCCCGTCCTCGTCCGCGTTGCCTCCGGGGTTCCTTTCTCCGATCTCCTGTTCGTCGTCGGACTCAAAATTGCCCTCCCATGTACTTCGAACCCGCGGCCTATTGGCGTTTCCACACCGTTTTCCATCATTCATAAAGTCTCCGCTAAAGGATGAGGCACAGGGAATTTCCTCCCTTGCGCTGTCAGCCTCCTCCCTTCTCCACTGCCTCTTCTGGATCTGCTCATCGCTCAATCTCCACCCTCGTCGATCTGATGGGGACTGAAATAACCCTCCGAACACCTGATCCACCCTCCCATTGAAATTGGTCTCCATACTTGAATTCGAAACCTCCACTCTTACTTCCCCTATACCTGAATTCGAAACCTCCACTCTTCTTTCCCCTCAGGATGTTGCTCGCATTGCATTATATGTCTTTATGTACTGCATTTTATATTCATATTTATAGAAGGGCCTAGATGCCCATGGCAAGAGGTTATAGTGAACTAGTTAGAGGATAAATCTAAAGTAATATATCTCTAGTTAATTATTTTTATAGTATAAATAATTAAAATTAAAGAAAAAAACATAATAATAAATAAAATAGTGGAACCACGAGTGTAATATCTTAATTTTGATCCCCTCCTAGTGAATATATAAGAGGCTTCAAACAGAGATTACAATGAACTAGGTAGAGGATAAATCTAAAGTAATATATTTCTAATTAAATATTTTTATTAGTATAAATAATTAAAATTAAAAAAAATCATAATAATAATAAAGAAAATTAGCGAAACATCGATTCGCTAATGTAATATCTTATTTTTTATGCCTTACTTTTTCTTCATTTTGATGCCTTCCTAAAAAAAGGTAGATAAGAGTCCAAGTGAATAGCAAGAGAAGAGAAGATATTCTTTTATGGAAAAAAAAAGAGTTAAGTAATGGGCAAGGTTTACAATGTGGTGGGTATATGTTCTATGGCTTATCCATATGTTAAAATTATGTAAAAAAGAAAATGCTTATATTTATTGTATATGTTTTATAATATGTTTATGAATATGTTTAAATCATGTAAAAAGAAAAAATGTATAATAATAATATATCTATCAAAAGAGTTGTTGGAGGGAGTAATTAGGAGACCATGATTTCATAAGAGGGAAATATGTAAGGGGATTCTTAGGTTATTGGACCTTGACCTTGTCATTGTCCTTTGCAATAATACCATTTCTTGCTCATGCTTCATCATACCTTTTCTATCAATGAGTGATAGAACATGTGTTATCTCCTTGGAGGTCATAGGTTCAAAACTGGTGGGGGTAGGGTTGCTCATTGGTTTGTTGTGACAAGGCTCGAAGAGTAGGCGACCCCTGGGATAGAGGCTCACCTCAATGGGCTTCGGGACGTATCAACCCCTACTAAGTCACAAGTTATTGGATATCTGGCTTGCAGGTTGTTGGATATACTCTTGGGAGGTTGTTATTCCCATGGTTAAAAACAAATGAGTGATTTGTGGGTATGTGCTAAGTACAAGTGTTATATCTCTCATGTGCTTGGGAAGGGAAAGGAATCTCATGCAAGAAAATGTTTTTCATTGTCTTTTCCAGGCATTTAAAAAAAATTACCATTAGGATAATTCAACAATTTTTGTTGGGGGGGGGGGGGGGGGGGGGAGGAGACAAGCTCCTATGTGATGAGGATGTTTATCTCTAGTTTTCAAGGCTATTATGATGGTTGTTATGATTATTATAGCAAGAGTTCCTCATTTTCCTATGGTTGGTAAGAGCCCATGGGAATTGGGGAAGCTTGTTGTTGAAATGTGGAAGAAAATGGGATGGTTAGGAAGAAATATCATGCCTAGAATGTCCATTGTAGATGAGGCAAATATCTTCAAACTTGCAACAAAGCTATTTCTACCCCTTCACTATTAGGGACCATACACCCCAAAGTTATTTCCAAAAGGTAGATGGTAGATTACTCTTTCTGTGCACATTGAAGAGCATTGAAGGGAAAAGTACTTTGACTGATTGTTGAAGAAAGAAATAGTGAGTCTTCCCTGTGTTATATTGAGTAGTTGAAGAGGGGCCCATGGTTGGTTTGATTACTAGAAGAGGGCCCAGAGAGCTTTGTATTGAGTAGATTCGCTTGTCATGAGAGTAATTGGTTGGGTTGGAGTGATCTTAGAGCCTTGTAGGAGGTTCATTTTCCCTAGTGGTATCATGGTCTGGCTTAGGGGTGGAATCCATAGTTGATTCATACAATTGGGTGCAAAATTGCTCCTTAGTAACCAACTTGGTGGGCATCGCTTTATTTGCAAATAATCTTCGCGGTTGTCTTCTTGTGGAATGCTTTTATATTTTGATAATGCATTGAATTTAATGGGCAATGAAAGAATTTTAAATATGCATTATTATTTCCACTAATATTTTATATTTGCAAACAAATTCTGTAAATTAATATTGTTAGAGGTTAAATCAACCCTACGATTGTTTTATTTATGCAAAAAAAATCCATGGGTTGCAGATGCCCTAGGAAAGGCATATAGGGATTCTATAGTCACATAGCAGAGCAATTTAGAGTTGTTTTGCAATACCCCATCACCTCAACCATCGTATGGAAGGGATTGGATATGTGACAAAGTGGTATTAGAGCTAATGGTTACAACACTAGAGTTGTATGGCCTAGAATTAGACTCTACATACATAAATTTCAATTTGCATATAAAGTGTTTGATAAAATGTCTCAATGTAGGTGGAGGAAAACATATGCTAGATAAGTGGAATCGATTTCTTGGACAAATCAACCTCAAAATTAATGTGGATGGACATGTGTTAAGCTTCTAGTTTAGCATTGTGGTTGTATGTGTTGGAAGTTTGACTGCATAGGAAGAAATGCAGCTTGTAAGCCATATGTTTGGCAAAATGTCTCAATAAGAATTAGTTTAAGAAAAAGTGTTTTGAGCTTGAGACTATAGAATTAGTGATTTCAAATCTCAAACGGTGTCACTTATAGAGCATTTGTGTAGTTTGTGAAGGTGTAATTGGATTAATTCAAGGATTCCAAAGTTCGGCTCCTTGAAGAAGTGGGTTAATTTGTGAAATTTGTAAAATATCAAATTCAATTATGGCAAAAATTCAAATGGCAGGTAATATGGTCGAAATTCAATTGTAGGCCTGTTTAAAATATCGAAGTTCCAAATATATTTGGTGGTTGTGGGAGAGTTCAAAAGATTAAATTTTTGAAGAGATAATCGTGGAAGAGTTTGAAAGATTGATGTTTTGAAGATCTTCAATGGTCATGGAAGAGTTTGAAAGATTGAAGTTTTGAAAAGCTTTGATAACTATGGATGAGTTCGAAAGTTCGAAGTTTGAAGAGCTTTGATGGCCACATAAGGGTTTGAAAGATTGAAGTTTTGCAGAGTTTTGATGCCCACCAAATAGTTTGAAAAAACAAAGTTTTGAATAGCTTCACTAGCCACAAAACAATTCAAAAAAATGAAAATTTGAAGAACTTTGACAACCATGGAAGATGCAATGTCCTCCATGTTTTAAATGTTATTTGAGTAAGTGACAAATTTAAATTTATGAAAATATGCAAGATAAAAACTTGAAAATGTTTTATTATTATTTTATTTGAAAATATGTAAGATAAAAACTTGCCACTTGTCCTCATGATAGGATAGATGTAAAAGACAGTTTTTATCATTATTAATTAAATGTTGGAGCAATTGGAATAGCCATGTTAGAACTAGATGAACCATGACCCTATAGGTGGGGAACATAGTCTTGTTGCTCATGATGTGGGAAAGACAAGTGTCAAGAGGTAGTTTCCTTAAATCAACTCCTAAAATCTAGGAGGGATTCCAAGGTCAATGAATTCCCAGAGAATTTGAGAAGTGAGTGCTTTGCTTGAGTTAAGCAAGAGTTGGTTATATACCCAAGTGTGGAAATACTATTTTTGAAAATTTGTTGCAACTAGAGAGCAAGTTGTTCGCCCCTATGGTGGCATGGTTCATGCTAGGGGGTAACTACTGGGCAAGTAAGATTGGTTGCTCAAAAGTCTATAGTGGGGAGGAACGTGACTATTCCAACTATGTTTTCCATAAGTGTTGCAGATCAAATATGTGGTTAAATTGTTTGCTTATATTTATTATGCAATTTAATTGATCAACTATCTAATTGCTATTTACTTCTAGTTCATATATTTGTTTAAGTAGCTCAAGTATGCTCTACATGATTCTATTTTCCTCTTATTACCTTACCCAAAGTTAATTGATACAGGATTTAACTTGCTACTATATCTCTTTTTCTATTGATTGATGTTGTTTAGATTATTCTAATTAGTTACCCAGTCCTTTAAAATCAAAGATAGAATGTAATTGCTTTTACTAAGTTAGTTCTGCACTACGCTAGAATAAATTCTACAAGATTCAAATTAGTACTAAGTATTCTTACTTGACCCAAGCCTTGGAGAACTGGATCAAATCAACAAAGGGCAAGGACCAAGCTTTATCCCTTATGGTCATATTGTCAATCCAACTAGCTCACAACTCCATCTATCAAGGTAAATATCCCTATCCAAGAAGTGTTTTTTGTTAATTAAAACCCAATGTACCAACAAGCACAATAATGTGAAAAGAAACATTCCCCTAATTTTTAAAATCACCTTGTAAGTACTTGTCTTGAGTTTAGAGCCTTATCAACAACGCAGATTGGGATAACCCAAGCTTGAATAGAGCAAGAGGGTGGCTCCTTCCCCAAAACAACTTGAGGACCGCCTTCAAACAAGCCCCAAACAAGGGCACAAACAATCCGGCCATAATTTATTACAAAACACCTTTCTAAATTTGGCCCTAGACAAAGACCTATCAATGGTAGATGCATATGGAGACCCCAAATTGATTATAAGTTGTTTACAAGGCACATTGCAAGTTAACAACATTCATCACCAGGTAAGCATGAGAAAGATGAATGATAACATTCCCAAGTATAGCCATGCATCTTTTGCTTATGTTTATGGAAAACTGAACATAAAGGCAAGTCCTTATGAAAAAAGCAATGGTTCTAGAAGGCGGCAAGTTGGGCATAGAGGAACCTTGGAGGTGTCTCTTCCAAAAACATTTTTTAAGTTCTTCTTATCAACACACTCTCAGTTCATATGGAATGCTTGGCCATTTTGGCATGGAATTTTTTATAAAGATAATAGCTCCACGGTATCATTAAAAGATGATAATGAATATGTCAACTCAAAAACTGATATAATTGTACTATTTTTATCATCTCTACAAAAAAGGTAGGTTTTTTTCATTGGATTAAACAAAATGACACTTCCATGTATGTCACCATCTATCTCATCCAGTAGCTAGCAAATTGATCAACATGATCTTACAACAAATATAACAAAATAAACTGAATGATAAAAGAATATGATCTACCAATCAATTCAATAGTACAAACAAAGTAGCCACTACAAGTGTTATTAAAAATCTAATCACTTTTCCTTTAAAGTATTATTTACTATAATCCTTACTTGTATTAAAAAAACAGTTTTAATCTATTTATCTCTATTTTAATATTTAATTCTTAGCTAACAAAAGCTTTATACTATGTACAACCTTGAATTCATAAAGAACTTTATCCTAGTTCAAGATGAATATTAACAACTTAAATAGTTAACAAATGCAAGTGTCTTGCTAACTACTTGTAATTGTTAGTTTTATCTCACTCGATGGATCTCCCCCGTGGTTGAGTATGCAACTCTTCTAAAAATTAGCTTCTTTTAAGGAATATGAGTTTGACATAAAGTCTAGCACAATTAAAACAATCGTGTATAACATCCTTAATATTAAACTAATTGAACAAGGTTTTATAAATATCCTAAATTGAGCTGCATTAGAATATAGTTCAAAATTTAAACTCTTGACAGCCCTTCTAATATTTGGACAAATAAAAACTTATTATAACATATTAATCAAAATAAAAACTTACTAATATCAATTTCATATACTATTTCGTGACGATAGATATTGATGATGTATAATATTATCATATTACACATTTGAAATTGTGGCACACAACAATACTTTGATATTTTTTTATATACAATATCATTTAATAAGATATTGTATTAATATTCAGTATATTTTTTTAAAAGGGTGGTTCACTATTTATTAGAGAGCTACTTTACTGAGAAATATGTCAACACTTACTATTCCAACACTAGAATCAAGGTATGGCTAGATTATATAATCCACTCATTACAAAGAGGCTGAATAAGAGTAAATACGTCACTCACAAAAATTAAAAATTAAAATTAGAAAAAGATAACAATCATTCCTCCCAACTATCCAATCTACAACCAATAAACATACAGAATACAAATACAGAATACAATATTTAATTAGAAAAATAAAAAAAAATTATTCTATATTCTCGATTTTTTTTTATTTTTTTTTAAAGCTGTGGACCTCTTTTCTTTCGATAAAAACAAAGATTTTAGATTTTTTATTCAATCTTCTCATTTTATAGCTGTGGTCCTCTTTTCTTCCGATATCAACCACTTGTCAATAACCTCTTTTCTTTCTATCAACCACTTGTCAATAACAGACTACTGATCCAAAATAGTGATGGGAGCCAGGAGTTTCACTCTCGATCAAAGTTCAAGTCATATTTCTGATCCAAAATAGTAACGGGAGCAAGGAGTTTCACACTCTCAATCAAAGTTCAAGTCATCTTGGCTTCACCCAATACATTCAAAGTTCATTCCCACATATCCACCTCTCACCTTGAGATAGACATGGAGGTGCCCAGAAATACAGGGTAGACTTCACGACACAGTTAGTCAAGAATCTCCTGCACAAATTATGAACCTAAGCCCACTACGATGTTCTCCTTAGAGCACTTCTATTTTATTATTTGTGATATGAAGGCAAGTTATCCCACCACCATTGTACACTATCATTCAACATTAATGATGGGAGCGACTTCATGAACTAATGTTGGAGGGATTTTATAGGCTGATTTTAGTTTCCTCCCCGTGTTTCAGTCCATCTGAACCCAACAAAGCAGCCTTGGGATGAAGAGTTCAGCCCAGAACAAAAGCAGCATGAACCCAGAAAATACCCCTTGGAATCGAGAGGGGGTTTCACGTTTTTCCTGTAGTCAGAATAGACTACTAACTCATAATTCAGATAGCTTCAAATAATTCTCATGTTACAATGGAGACTGTATCTGGTGCTTTGTAGAGTTTGGCAAAAGGCTAAAAGACGGATGAGTATATTTCCAAGCAAAAATAAATAAATAAATAGTGGCCTCACTGGAGAAATTGGTGGTTCCATATAGGGTATCTGAGAAGTGGAAGCACAAATATGAAGCCTTCAAATGTAAGATTGAGAAGCGGAAGCACAAATATGAAGCCTTCAAATGTAAGATTGGTGATGCTCCGGAATATTTGGTCAACTTCATGGCAAGACGACAACCCCCAAGTGTTAGTGGAGAAATAATCAGGCACAATAAGCATGAAGAAGCACTCTCCCAGTGCATGAACATCTGCAGGCTCTTCCCAGCGACAAGTTTAAGTTTGGAGACATGATGATTTTATTGTTTTTATTTGTCTACCTAGGTCTATTCTGTTTGAGTCTTTAGTATGCGAATGCAGAGATTTGTGAATTTGATATTATGTCCCTTGTCCAGTTTTTATAACGACTCTCTAAGAGGGCATCGTTGTATAAGCCTTGATTTTAGTTTTGCGTAGTTATTTTGGGCAGTATGTCTATGATGTAGCTGCAACTCTAAGCGATGGGAGTCTTGATATATAAATATTTTTTTATTTTCTCAAACAGGGCGTATCTTTCACCGAGTATATCTAATGGAGAGCTTTAAATTAGCCATTACTAAGATACCCAGACCAAATGTCAAAGATAAATTAGGCACCATTGAGATACATGACAAACTATATTTCAAGCTTTGCAAGGCAAGTTCAAATAGACATTTTTAATGTGTTTTAAACTAAAATATATTTGCAGCGATGAATGACGAACTACAGTCTTCATAAAGAATATAGTACAACTGAGTTGCAATTAAGTAGCAAAAACTAGTACCATGAAAAAACAATTAAACCTGGTGTAAATAAAGAATTTTAGTTTTACAAAACTCATGATCTCAAAACATTTCAACCTTCAAACGCAATGTCCTTGTCAAATACTCAACCCAACTAGACGTCTCTTACTCTGGTATTGAATATAAATTCCATGCCTCCAAACTATGACTAATGTTTATAACTCAACAAAATCATGTTAAATCCAACTCATTACCCTATTGTTTGACTTCTATTTTAGGCTATAGAGAGAGAGAGAGGGTGATTATTTGCATCTCTTCCAAGGAAAACATAATCTGCACCTCAAAATGAAAATGCCCATCCAGAAGTATATTCAATTTTAACAATTATAAATTTATAGAAAGCACGAAGCAATGTTCCAACCATGGTTTTCTTCTGCAGTTTGCTCGCAAGAATATGCTATTTTTTCCAAAATCCGGTTCACATGCAAAACACAAGCCATCCAAGAAAAATGTTCCAGCAAAAAGAGTTGCAAGCTTGACGCCACTGCTGTGAAGTTAGTGGTAAAAAAGTATACTATGAATGGGGCATTAACAACCAAAAATTCTGAGAATTAATCAATGGCATCGAAAAAGAAATCAAAAGAATTTTGTCAGTAGCAAGACGAGTCTGGCATTATTATCATTCATTGCTTATGTTCCAGTCTTCCAGACCCACTACGAACACTTTCTTCAATGCATATTCTCATGGCTTTAGGCTACCAGTTTGATGTACTTGGAAATAGTTTTGCTAGGCACCCCAGTACTGTCTTTCAATAAGTTCTGTAGATCTTTTTCTTGGAACTCCTAGCCTGGCTAATTCTTGACAGAGCTTCTCCTCCGCATCAAATATTGATAAAACACATATTCTAAGGCTTTCCTTATTGTATGGCTTCATGCAATTTATTTGGCAACATTATCTTCATTCCATTCAAGGTAGAAGTGTTCCGGTGAGGTTCCATCTAGGTTAAAGACTGATCATGAGAAGGATGATAACAAATAGACAGAAAAAAATGGGAGTGAACAGAGTAGTAACGAAAATTGCTTGAAACGGCCTTTGCTTCAAATTTCAATGGAGATATAAAGTCACATCTAAAAGCATTTGGAAAAATTATCAAGCCAATAAAACTGCCAAAAGCAGCCTCCAAAAACTTAATGGAGTACAAGCAATAAGTCTGCATTCGCGTCCTGAAATCAATAATGGACAATGGAGAGATCAGATCACCAAAATGTAATAAAATTTTATATCAAAAAATATACCAGAAATTCAAAGTAGATGGGTTACTGACACATCAGGTTTAGTATGTTCTTAAGTGCTGCTATACATACTAATAAGTAATATCATTTCAAATTGCATTGACACCAAATCAACTGGAGACAAGTGTCCACATCACATCTACTTAAACCTATTTAACACTCAAAAATCACAAAGCATTTTTATAATATCAACATGCAGAGAGGAGAGGAGGGGATTTTATAGTCGTACAAGCATTTCCAAGAAACATTGGAAAAGAGGAAATGCATGTAAAATCTTGTGCTTCTTGGCATGTAACGTTAACTTGGGGAATTATTGGCAGTTTAAAAAATAATCATTTGCAAAGTTTTGAAGCAAAAGCATCAAACAAAGGCTATCATTTACTCTGTAGTCTGTACATGTCTCATATAATGAATTCTTACATTGTCTTTTCCATATTACTCTGGAACCACTTTTGGTAAGCTTATATATTCCCCTCAACATGAGAGTATAAATTAATAACTGTACATAAATTCAGAATAAGGAATGAATATTTCAATCCAGTTATAAGGGTGAAAAAATATTGGAACTCTATATCAATCTCATATGTAAACTGTACAATGCACTCTCAGCCCAAAGGTCACCGGTATCTTTAATGTTCATATTGTGATAAAATACTATAGAATTTTACTCCATTGACCCATCATATAAATTAACCTGCAGGGTGTCAAAACATTTCATGACCCAAGGAAAGAAAATGACCCTAGCTTCTGCTTCCACTTGTAAGAAAGATAAACATGTTGACAACATGCTTGTATCATTTGAAGGGATTGAAAAAATTACTACAACTTGTCAGCGATTCGTCCCAAAGCATCAGCAAGCTTTCCCAAAACTCCTACCAAACTATCTGCATGGTCCTTTCTCTGATTTCTATCCAATTGGCAGTTCAGAATCTGTGCATCCACATGTGCACTCAACACCCGGCTGTTTCTTTCCAAAACAGCAATCAACTGATCTTTCAGGTCACCATCACTTTCTTCTTCAGAAGGAGTTCGCTTCCTCTTTTGCCCAGAGGCACAAGAGGCCGTTCCTTTCTCAGCAACTGGAGTTGGCACCTTTTCAGTCCTAGCACCTGGATTGCAATAGAGAGACAGGGAATCTGTAAATAATGCACAAGGTTTTTTCACTACATGCATATATACATCCTCTAATTAATAGTTGTCATTTCCAAGAATTAGTGCCTGTTTATGATTGACGTTTGGAAGCCCTAAGAAGCAGCAGTAGCATAATGCACAAACCAAACGTTACTATGATCCTATTAAGCTATATTACACCAAGTTTCTGGTATGTGGAGATGTGTACCCATTGCCCAATATGAGTGGAGAGTGCCCCCAAATTTTAGGGTACAGCAGGGCTTTAGAACATAAGGGACATTGCCCCAAATATATAAAAATATACTAGAAATGAAAATTTCCATTTTTAAACTAAACATTATTGAACAACGAAAACCATGAAAGCAATAACATGATAGCATCATAATTCATAATTCACATGCCCCATTTGCACATTTTGATATCTAATGAATCTATGTATTTCAGAGTCCAGACATATCATGTTTCAAAGTGCAAACAAACACTGCTGTGTGTAAAATAAGTGAAGAAATGCCACTGTTATAATTTTCCAGTCCAATTAAATGCTGCCAAGTCAAAATAAGCAAAGAAATCCTCTCCAATGCCACAAGAATGCCTCTCCAACACCACAGTTTTGAATCCAATAGAAATACTAGGAAAAACAGAATCTGCTACGAGTTTTCATCTCCAAAGCAGCACCCAAACACCAAACAAATGACGAGCACCGACAAATACTAAAGAAAATGGTGAATGAGTTGATTTGGGGTTTTGAAGGGTTTAATAGATGGTAGGAGTATTGGTGGGACCCATTAGGAAAGGGCCGGATGGAGCAGTTTAGGTTTTTACATTTTCTTTATTACTTTTATGTGGACAATGGTTTCACACCAGGGTATGAATGATGGACGTCCCTTGCCTCTCAGTGTATGCATGGAAATCTGGGATGCAAGTGTAAGGGGTGGGTATGTACCTACTACCAACTATGTACCCACCCATTCCAGGTATGGCTGGTCCAAAAGGACATACCCCATGACCCCAAAAACAGCATCCTCATACAAATAGTGTACCCAAGGGGCAAGTACACGTGCCCATATTACACTGCTATTTAGTATTAAGTAAACTTTGGTGTTAAGTCTTTACTTTCATCTTCCAGGGCTTTTACTAGGATTAGGTTGTTCAGTGTTGCTTGAAGGTATGCTTACCAGGATCTGTCAGAATCATCTGCTGCTTGCATTATACATAGTTTCAAACGGTTAGATGCATTGAAACAGTGTGTTCTAGAAGGTGCAGTAGTGTGCCCTAACTACTTGAGGTAGCTATAGACTGCCCAATAACAAAAGGACTTTGCCACTCTAGTCACCCTGTCAAGAATAGGTAGGCATAGTTATCTTGGAGTCTGTCTCAAAGTTGGCACTGAGATCATGCTAAGTATTAAGCACAAAGCTCTTGGAACTATGTTTAAGCGTGTAAAAGGCAAAGTAATTGACCGACTTAGTCATAAATGGGATTTTATGCATAGTTTCTACTCTTGAATTGCAAAATGCCATGCTCCCTTTGGAGATTGATCTTCCTGTTCATATAAACAGGTAATACCGATAGATTTTTATTCATCTATTATAGATACATCTTTGTTTCCAAACTTAATCCCATGCTTAATCAGAATATTGACTATTCTCTTCAGGTCTTAATTTTGAATGGTCTGTCTGTTCCAATTTTGTCAATTAAATTCCATATGTAATGCTGCTGTACTCAGACAATTTTCAGGGAAAAATGATTGGCTTACTAACAAATGAATGCAAACCCAGATGCTCAACTCCAAGTTTAACGTGTTAACTTTTAAAGGAACAATTAATGAAAGAAAGAACACACACGACGTTGAAGGTTTTTGCAACTGAAACGTCTTTTTCCTTTATAATATCACATATATAAAACAAATATTTCTATAATCAAATATAATTTAATCTAATCTTGACTAACTGATGTACATGTGCTTCTAATTAGTTTGCATCCATATAATCTTACCCTAACTAATTGTAGTTCATGCAAGCTATGTGCATGTCTTCTTTCATCAACATTGTATGCACGAGGTTTACGTACCTAATTTCTAAATTTTATCTTCAGCATAAAGACATTTAAGATGCAAATATGTAACTGCTAACATGGCAAACTGTATACAGAATGCACATTCATTATTTAAAACACAACCCCCCCCTGACCATTTTGTATTCTTTCACACCAAGCAACTCCTTTGATCAAAATTTTGTCTTTGTTTAATGCATAAGGAAAAATATCTGGTAGCTGACTGTGATACCTACAGGATACAATATATGAATCATTGAATCGCCTTGTTCTGCAATTGCTCTCTGATATAGTGATGATGATTCATGAACCTCAATGTGCTTGGTCCTAGCAAAAACACCTATGTAACCTGCTTAATCTGATCCATGTGGCCAATCAACTTAAAGTTATCATTGTACACAATACTTAAGGCTATGATGCAAAGTTCCTTTCATGTACAGTAAAACTCTTTGTGTTGCCTTCTAGCGAACAACTTTAGGATATGCCATAAACTGCAGTATTATGCCAGCAGCATATCTAGTGGTAAGCTGTATGAGACTCCCTACTAGCAACCTTTACAATGTAGCATCCATTGGCTTTGACTCTTGATGAGCTGACAACTTCATACTTAGTTCAATTGAGGTTTTTACAGATTTACAATCTGCCATGTTAAACATCTTTAGTATCACCCATGCATACTTAGTTTGGATGTAAATAGGCTGTCTGTTTTATGCCATATCTCCACTCCTAAATAATGTAGCCATAAATCTATCATTTCAAAGGCTTCATGCAGCTCAGCTATCATATCCTCTATCAATCTTGTGGTATTCCCTATGATGACGAGGTCAACAACATATAACATTACAATCACTATCTATATCTTTGATTTTGACATCTAAGTTTGGATTTGATGCACCACTTCTATAGCATTGGTTCTATGAGCCTAACTGAGACCATATAGTGCCTTTTTCCACTTGCATACAGAATGCTCCTTCCCTTTCTGCACAAAGCCTTGGGAATGCTCCATAGGCATTTCTCTTCCAAAATACGCCAAGAAGGCACTTTTTGCATCCATCTGGTGAATACCCCACAAGATTTGAACTGCCATGTCTAGACTCTAAACCAATCTAATTGCCTTCATCAAAGCTACATGTGCAAAAGTACTCAAAGTTAACACCTTCTGTGCAAAGATTTTAACCACTAACCTTGACTTACATTGATCAATATATGTCTTCCCTTTACAGTATCCAGTAGATCCAGTAGCAACCTGTAGCATTCTTTTTCTTTGGTGATTCAACATGCTTCCAACTCTCTTCTATTGTATTATATTCCTCCTACCACTGCTTCTTTCCCGTCTTGCTTTCCATGTGCTTCTTCAAATGAAAGTAGGCTCATGTAAGCTATGTCACAGGGTTCACCAAACATGATAGGCGAACCTCAAGGTAAACCTTAAGGCAAACCTGAAGTGAATTCGAACCCCTAACGAACCTCGAGGTGAACCTCAAGGCGAACCTGAAGCAAAGGATGAATTTCACGCACCGTGGGGAGTTTCGGCGTGGCATAAATCTTCAAGCCACCAGGTGCGTCCTTGGGGGCAAGTCTCGAGTTGAGATACTGTCACTCAACACTCAACTCCTACGTCTAGGCCAACTCCTAGAGAAGCCAAGGGGGTGGTCCCTATAAAAGAATATAAGGCTTTTAAGCTAAGAAACAAAAGATGAAATTAATCTAGGAGTTTGAAAGGAAATACTAAAACAAGACTTTGCAAAATGAAAATTAACTCAATAGCATGAAATACAAATTAATCCATCCACATAAGATTCACTTTAAGCAAAATGATTGTACTTGGTCAGTTTTAATCATTAAAAGATGAGTGGATTAGGGGAGAAAGGGAATTCCTGATATACTTTGAGGTATGGGGAATGTGTCCGAACTTTGACAGAAGTGGCTCCTCACAAAAAGATGTCGGCTAGATGGAATCACGGGGGTGTGTCCAACACTACACCAAACGAGGGTGTATCCTGATGGGGCCCCGCAGTCACTTTCTAGTTGTTCCCGCCTTCTTCGAAAAATTTGCCCACAAATGACAAACTTCGTGTACATTGGATTTCTGTATGTTCAAGGGAAAGTTGATTTTATTAAGATGAGTTGCTTAGTTAGATGTGAAAAATTATAAAGCGCACACGTCCGCTTTTGGTAATCCCAAAGATCAAGGCAAACCTACGATGGGAAAGAGCATACACAGAAATGGTGGGATGTTTATTCCAATTTGAGGTTGTGAAAACGAAAGCAAAGAGTGAAACTAATTACTACAGCCAAGAGTCTCTTTCAGGCCTGAAGGCAAACTTCAAGGTGAACCTGAAGCAAAGGATGAATTTCACGAACCTCGGGGAGTTTCGGTGTGGCATAAATCTTCAAGCCGCTAGGTGCGTCCTTAGGGGCAAGTCTCGAGTTGAGCTATTGTCACTCAACACTCAACTCCTCCATCTAGGCCAACTCCTAGCAAAGCCAAGGGGGGTGGTCCCTATAAAAGAATCTAAGGCTTTTAAGCTAAGAAACAAACGATGAAATTAATCTAGGAGTTTGAAAGGAAATACTAAAACAAGCCATTGCAAAAGAAAATTAGCTCAACAGCATGAAATACAAATTAATCCATCCACATAATATTCACTTTAAGCAAAATGATTGTACTTGGTCAGTTTTAATTATTTAAAGATGAGTGGATTAGGGGGGAAAAGGGAATTCCTGATATACTATGAGGTACGGGGAATGTGTCCGGATTTTGATGGAAGTGGCTCCTCACAAGAAGATGTGGGCTAGATGGAGTCACGGAGGTGTGTCCAACACTACACCAAACAAGGGTGTATCTTGACAGGGCCCCGCAGTCACTTTCTAGTTGTTCCCACCTTCTCCGAAGAATTTGCCCACAAATGACAAACTTCGTGTACATTGGATTTCTGTATGTTCAAGGGGAAGTTGATTTTATTAAGATGAGTTACTTATTTGGATGTGAAAAATTATAAAGTGCACACTTTCGCTTTCGGTAATCCCAAAGGTTAGGACGAACCTGCGGTGGGAAAGAGCATACATGAAAATGGCGGATGTTTATTCCAATTTGAGATTGTGAAAACGAAAGCAACGTGTGAAACTAATTACTATAGCCAAGACTCTCTTTCAGGCCTAATGGCCATACTCGAGAGAGCAAGGCTGGGTTAGTATTCGATTACTTTACAAAAATAAACCCTTGAAAGAAAAAGCTAAACTAACCATAGCAGAAAAGGAAACTAATCTAAAGCAATAATGATACAAAAAAGAACATAAAAGCAAACCATCAAAGAGACGACATGATTCCCCCCAGGGGGGAGTGGGCGCTTGGAAAGCCCACTTGCTTTTCTTCTTCTTATTATATTTACAATGCTTTTGAGGTGGAGGACTTTGGTCCTTATAATTTTGGATCCAAAGGCTTACAAGGTTTTTAAAAATGAAGCAAGAAAGAGGGATGTTGCTCCAGAAGGCCTTGGATGGCCTAAATCTTCAATTTTCCGGCAGCACTTCTCCTTGTCCTGTCAACAAAAGACAAAAACCAACCACCTGTCCTGCACCAAATGTGCTAAATACAATGTTAAAAGCATAAAATATTTAAGTATTGAAAGATAGAAATGATGCACAAGTACTTAAAGAAAACTAGATCTACTTAAGAAATATCACTTTATGCTTCTACATCTAGATACATGCTTAAATAAATCAGCCTTTAGATATTCTTTTAACTGAAATACTAATTCACTAAAGCATGTGAGTAACCGTAACCAAAGAGAAATTTTAAGAACTGAAGGAGATAGATAGAAGGAATGTTTAAAGCCTGGGAATATTTGGATCGTGGAGTCTGCAAGTGGAAAGCGGAGGGACTATGCTCTTCAAAATTTGCTTGAAAGTTGGAGGAGTCAACCAAGATCAACCATCCCTTCAAGCTAGATACCTGCATCAACATAGAAATCTTTGCACAAGAAAAGGTAACAAAGATGTTGTCAGAAGTAGAAACTTGGAAAGCATGCAATTAAACAAAATGTACATGCGAGCTAAGAGATCTACAACCTTCAAACAATAAGAGCATGAATCAAACTAGAACAATCTCTTATCCTACCAAGAGATAGCTCCCCTTGTAGACCCACAGTAAACCAAAGAAATGCACAAAGAAAGGAAGCTAATACCGGTTACCTCATAAACCATGCAATACTCATCCACACACAATGATGCTCGACACAAGAGATTTTCCTCCAAAGCCTTCTATTATTCCATAAATACTACAAGATTACAAGCATACATCTCAACAGCCTTTTGGTCCTCTTTGATCATGCCAAAAGAGAGAGCAAAACTTCGTATAAATAACTAAAGAGAAGAGGGGGAGGGGGAACCACCATCTGAGATGAAGTCGAGTTCTAGGAGATGATTGTGGATCTTGATTGGAGTTGGGTGCAAGGAGAAAGCGCCACCTCTAGCAAGAGAGAAGCGCACTCACCTACCAAGCCATATATCGTTTCAATGGGTGCCACATAACACAAGTTGCAAGTCAAAAAGGAGGGACGCATTTCCAACTTTGAGTAAAATCTGCATGAGCTTGAACGAACTTAATGTTAGAAAGTGGCAACAAGGAAGGTCTTCTAGCATTGCATGTGTCCTTGCATGCTAGGAAGACATTAAACTGGAAGCCAAATGTATTTAATGTGATTTTCTTAAGTTTGGACTTAGGAAAATACATTAATTATTCTAATTTGATTTTTACTCAATGGAATCACTTTTATAAAGTGAAAAGTGAAATAATTTGAGTGATGGCTAATCTAATCTTGGCCATTGATCTCACCAGAGGATCTCATCCATGGATCCATAGTGAGGGTTAGGGCTTTCGCTTAGTCATTGAGTTAAATGGAGATTTGGTGGAGAGGACACATGTACATGAGAGATACAGACAAGAGAGAAGTCAAACAGAGAGATTTGCTGGGGAGACAGAGGAGCACTCACCCGACAGATTCACTGAGTTTCTAAGCTGAGCTAGAGGTCATACAGGATCACGTAGAGGTCGTACTATTCGACAGGGGCAGTCATACAGCCGTATGAATTATGTACATCTGACGTCAGCGTCGTATTGATTCGTACAACTGACGCAGAGAGGGTCCTAATGCTGACGCAGGGGCCGTACAACTGCCCATGGGTTGTGCCGGGTTGTTGGGTTTGTCCAGTGATTTTGTTGAGGTTCTATTTCGCCAATTTGGGTGAATATATATGCTGGTTGTAACTGTTCCATATCTTCTTAATATAAATTTCATATCTAACTATTGCACCCGTTTTCCCATCTTGGGTTTTATCCGGGGTTTTCCATACCCAAAACATTGTGTCCACAGTCTATATTTATGTGATGTTCTAGGTGTTTCTCAGAATTTATTTTCCGCTGCAATACTAGTAAGAGAAATTCATGTGTGGTTTACAGTAACAAATTAAATAAATTGTTTAGCCCTAGTTTGAATTTTAAAGAAAAAATTACATGGTATCAGAGCTCAGTTGAGCTAAATCTGAGAGACTAGCAACAATATTGATAGATCAGGGGCAAATCTATTGAAGACACAAACCTAGAGTTCAAATCTAGGGTTTGACAAGTACACTTCACAATGGTCGTGCAGTTGAGAGTTGAGGACAAACTTCAAGGGGCTCAAACCTTTCCTACTTGGAAAGAAAGGATCAAAAGGGATCCTGGATGTCAATGATGCAGAGGAACACATTGACTCCACGAAGGTTGCACCCATTGATCCAGCAGAGTTGGTAACTTGGAAGAAGTTAGACTCCAGAGCCATGTTGATCATCTTGTATGGGGTGAAGAACCATATAGTCCCTCACCCTTCCAGGAAGAAGACCACATTGGAAATGTGGAAGGCTTTGGAAGGACTTTACTAGAGCAAGAACGAAAATCGAAAGATGGTGCTGTAAGAGAGGATACGCAGTACCAAGATGGCCAAGGGTGAAGAAGTGGTGCCTTATCTCACAAGGCTCACACAAATCAGGGACAAGCTTGGAGCAGTTGGCTCTAAGGCTGAGGATGAGGAGCTAGTTCGGATAGCCCTCAATGGCTTTTCTAAGCCATGGGACACATTTGTCAAATGTGTGGTGGTTAGGGAGAAGCTCCCTGATTGGCAGAGGTTGTGGGATGATTTTGTGCAGGAGGAGACTCACATGGGTCAAGCTTCAGGCTCATTCAACAATGTTCCACAGATTGTGGATGAGGAGGATCTAGCCCTGACAGGGAAGAGCAAGGGTAAGGCAAAGAAAAAGAAGGGTGGTAAGAAGAACCTTGACATGTCCAAAGTCAAGTGTTTTATTTGCCACAAGCAAGGATACTTTGCCTCCCAGTGCCCAGACAGGAAGAAGAAGAACAATACCCAAGATGGTAGGTTATGCAGAGGTGGATGAGTTCAACAAGAACTTTGATGTGGAGTTTTGTTTGATAGTTTGCATGGCAAGCACCATAGGAAACAGAATTTGGGACATCAATAGTGGAGCATCTAATCATATGACTGGACAAAAATGGTTCTTCAAGGACTGGAACAAATATCCACGTTGAGCTGGGTGATGATGCGCGGTATCAGGCATAGGGAGTTGGCACTGTTTCATTTCAGAGTGAGACTGGTAAATCCCTTAGCTTTGTTGATCTGTTGTATGTTTCGGGGTTCACCAAGAACCTCATATTTGTTTCCACTCTGGAGGACAAGGGATTTTAGGTGAAATTCTGAGACCATAGAGTGTATATCAGGCCCAAGGGGTTAGATAGGAGTTTGGATCAAGTGATTGGGATCAGGAGCAAGAAGGTGTATAGACTATACTTCGAGCCTACAAAGGCTCTAGTCAGCAACGACAACAATCAAGGTGAGTTGTGGCATAGGCGGATGGCACACTTACACCATGGAGCATTGAGGCATTTGAGACAGGCAGTCATTGGAGTTCCTCAGGTACAAGAGGAGAAGCATAACCACTGCAAGGGTTGTGCGTTGGGGAAGAACATCAAGAAGCCTTTCCCACAGAGTGAGCACAAGCCTAGGGAACCCTTAGACTTAGTGCATTCGAAGGTTTGCGGACCCATGAGTGTCCAATCTTTCAGTGGTTATAGCTATTGTGTCACTTTCATCGACGACTATTCCAGGAAGACTTGGATCTATTTTCTGAAGGCCAAGTCAAAGGTCTTTGAGCGGTTTCAAGAGCTCAAAACTCTCATAGAGAATCAGACGGGAAGGAAGATATGAGTGTTGAGGACGGACAACGGAGGTGAGTACACCTCCAATGAGTTCTTGGAGTATTGTTCATCAAAGGGGATCAAGAAGGAGCACACAGTGCCTCATACCCCACAGCAGAATGGAGTGGCAAAGAGAAAGAACAAGACTATGGTAGGAGCAACCAAGGCCATGTTATTTGATCAAGGATTACCACTATTCCTTTGGGCCGAAACATACAAGACCGCAGTATACATTTAGAATAGGTGCCCCCACACAGCTTTAAGGAGGAAGACACCCAAGGAGGTCTTCACAAGCACTAGACCAGATGTGAGCCACTTGCGCATATTTGGGAGTGTTTGCTATTGTTACATTCATGCTGACACTAGGAAAAAGTTGGACCCTTCTGGAGAGAAGGGGTTACTTGTTGGTTATAGCGAGACTTCAAAGGCATACAGAGTTAATATTCATGCTCGCAAGAGGATCATTGTGAACAGGGATGTCCAGTTTGATAAAGACAGGGCCTTGCGGAGATCTATGGGCTTATCAGCAGAGGAGCAGCCAGCATAGGTCTCGGGGGTCAAGTTGGAGGAGCCAAAGGTACAGGTACAGACACGGGGCACAGGTTCTGGTAGTCAGAGGGAGTCAAGTGAACAGGATCCTTCAGTCATTGACTTGGAGGATGAGACACAACAGGAGATGGATATCTAGCAGCCGCAGCAGATAGACACTAGGTCAAGGCCTAAGTGGTTTAGGTCGACAGTTCAGGATTCTAGGCAGACAAATCCTCCACAAAGCTCCATGAGACAGAGCAAACCACCAAAGAGACTTAGCTATATGGCATTGATGACAAAGTTGATTAACTCCGAACCTTCCAGTTTCGAGGAGGTTGCACAACATGACATGTGGCAGGAGGCCATGGTTGAGGAGTATGACTCAATCATGAAGAATCAAGTATGGGAGGTTGTGCCTAGGCCAGAAGGTAAAAAGGTGGTGGGATCCAGATGGATCTACAAGGTGAAGCATGCAGCAGACGGAAGCGTGGAGAAGTACAAGGTGCGCTTTGTGGCAAAGGGGTTTTCACAAAAGGAGGGTATTGACTATGAGGAGACCTTCTCCTCTGTTGCCATGTATTCTTCTATTCGAACCATTATCTCATTAGCAGCTGAGATGGGTTGGTGTGTCCATCGGATGGACGTCAAGACTGCCTTCCTCAACGGAGTTATAGAGCAGGAGGTATTTATTGAGCAACCAAAGGGGTTTGATGTGGAGAACAGGGAGATGCATGTATGTAGATTGCAGAGAGCTCTTTATGGGCTCAAGCAGGCACCTCGAGCATCTATAAGAGATGGGATTCCAACAAAGTGAGGCGAACCATAACCTGTCCTTCTTGACAAGTGAGGTGCCTCTCATACTGGTTCTATATGTAGATGGTCTCTTTCTTACAGGAGATGAGGGGTTGATTGGCGAATGCAAGTCCAACCTTGCAGTTGAGTTTGAGATGACAAGCCTTGGGTTGATGCATTACTTCCTAGGCTTGGAGGTTTGGCAGAGAGAAGGGTGCTTCTTCATTGGACAGGGGAAGTATGCAGCGGAGATCTTGAAGAGATTCAAGATGGTGGATTGCAAGCCTATGTCCATACCTCTAGTTTCCAACTAGAAGAAGGTTTGATCCTACATTGTATCGCCAGCTTATCTGATCGCTCATGTATCTGGTCAACACACGGCCAGACATTAGCTTTGCAGTCAACTCTTTGGGCCAATTCATGGTGGACCCTCGGAGAGTGCATTGGGCGATTGCAAAGCACATACTTTGCTACATCAGAGGTACAATGGAGTATAGGTTGGTTTATGAGCACAACGAGAGTGTACAGTTAGCAGGCTTCACAGATGTTGACTTGGTAGGATGTGTAGAGTACCGGAAGAGCATTTCAGGTTGTTGCTTCAACATTAGATCAGGGGTTGTCTCTTGGTTCAGCAGGAAGCAGAAGTTAGTTGCATTGAGCTCAGTAGAGGCTGAGTACATGGCAGCCAGTTTGGCTGCTTGTGAAGGAATGTGGTTGAGGAAGTTGCTTTCAGGGTTGTTCGAGTGTGAGCTAGAGGCTACAGTAGTTCACTGTGACAATCAAAGTGGCATCAGGCTATCTAAAAATCCAGTGTTCCATGATCGAAGCAAACACATAGACATTCGGTACCACTTCCTAAGAGACTGTGTACAGAGAGGAACCATTCAGTTGGAGTACATTCAGACAGATGAGTAGGTGGCAGACATTTTCACCAAGGCACTTTGCAGACACAGTTTTGTGAAGTTTAAAGACAAGTTGGGGTTGTTACTGAATCCCTTCCTCGTTGAGAGGGAGTGTTAGAAAGTGGCAACAAGGAAAGCCTTCTAGCATTGCATGTGTTTTTTGCATGCTAGGAAGACATTAAACTGGAAGCCAAATGTATTTAATGTGATTTTCCTAAGTTTGGACTTAAGAAAATACATTAATTATTCTAATTTGATTTTGACTTAATGGAATCACTTTTATAAAGTGAAAAGTGAAATAATTTAAGTGATGGCTAATCTAATCTTGGCCATTGATCTCACCGGAGGATCTCATCCATGGATCCATAGTGAGGGTTAGGGTTTTTGCTTAGCCATTGAGTTAAAAGGAGATTTGGTGGAGAGGACACACGTACAAGAGAGATACAGACAAGAGAGAAGTCAGACAGAAAGGTTTGTTAAGGAGACAGAGGAACACTCACCCAACAGATTCACCGAGTTTCCAGGCTGAGCTAGAGGTCATACAAGATCAAGCAAAGGAGGTGGTACTATTCGACAGGGGTAGTCGTACAAATTTCGTACAGTTAATGTCAACGTTGTACGGATACGTACAGCTGACGCAAAGAAGGTCGTACTGCTGACGTAGAGGCTATACAGCTGTGTAGGGGTGGTGCTGGGTTGTTGGGTTTGTCTAGTGATTTTGTTGAGGTTCTATTTCGTCGGGTTGGGTGAATATATCTGTTGGTTGTAATTGTTCCATATCTTCTTAATATAAATTTCATATCTGATTGTTGCACCGGTTTTCCCATCTTGGGTTTTATCCAGGGGTTTCCATACCCAAAACATTGTGTCTATATTTATGTGATGTTGTGGATGTTTCTCAGTATTTATTTTCTGTTGCAATACTAGTAAAATAAATTCATGTGTGGTTTACAGCAACAAATTAAATATATTGTTTAGCCCTAGTTTGAATTTTAAAGGAAAATTTATACCTAAGAAATCCACGCAGTTGGTTTGGTAGCAATCTCAATTTGGAGGGGCCACAATCTCATAAGAGATGCGCCCTCACTCCAATCATGTTAATCCAACCACACATGAGCCCAAAAAAAACATGCATGAGCTTTATTAAGGGATGATGCAATATCCTCTTGGGATATATTTGTACACTTCAAATCAATCTTAAAACCAACGCGTTTGATATGGAATGAGGTCGCCCACTATTGGAGACCAATTTGCCACCTCATCAAAACATGTTTAAACATGTTCCCCCTTGACTTCTAACTTTGTCCTCATGTGTCATTTTGTGTATTTTTAGCATTTTTTGACTACTTTGTCGCATCTTTAAGAAAAAATGCAATATAGGATGATTTGATCACCCGAGACGTAGGAGAAATGGGTCCTAGGGTAAAGAGGATGCTCTGAGTGTGAAAATGAGCATCCCCACGGCAAAACCGGACTTTGAACCACACTTTTATTACAACTTGAATTTTTCCATTTAAACCATTAAAAAATGGCCAAATTTTGCAGAAAAAAATAGTTTTGTCAAAATTGAAAAAATAAACTTATGGGGGCCTAGCACTTGTCCATACAACTCAATACTGATGCCTAGCTTGCTTATATACACTGACAAGTGAAATTTAATAACCTCCTAAGGCCTAATGACCAAGACGACCATTCCAACTTCGGAGGAGCGGTGAAAAACTCAAAAATTATACATCGCTTAATGAGCATTGGATAGTTGACAAGGGTAAAAACACCTTGGAATGATCGGATTGATGTCTAAGTCCTAGGAATCCAAGTCCTTTACAAAAAGTTTGCCATGCTAGTACGTTTATTACAATTCCCCCAAGGGGGTATGAACATGTGGTAAAAAAAATAAAAGGGCTAAGAAAGCCTGATAAACTTCTGAACTCTGATATGACCAAGTGTATTTGATCATTATTTGTCAGCTCGCCTAACAGTCCAACTAGGTGCAACTTAGTTTGTAACAAGACCTTGTTTATGTTTTCAGTAATTTTCAATTGGCCTTAAGTAGTGTGGCGAGAGATTCATCTAGTTCCTCTCTCACCCATGGTTTGCACCTATTTCAAGTGCAAAAGAAAACTATCTTGCCACTGCTGGTGAAATTGGCGATGAGCCTAAGCCTAGTGATGATAGAAATCCACTTATTGATGAATATGATGATCACAATTCTAGTGCATTTACCACATGTGCTTTTGTTTTAGAGGTCTATGATGTTACAAGTAAGCCATAAGAATAGAAATGTTGGCCATGTTTAAATTTTTGTCAAACAATTTCAGGGAGTATAACTATTTGACATTATGGATTTCCTTTAAAATTTTGAAATTTGAAGACTGTTCTACTTCATTTTGTAATTTTCAATCGTACAATGCATTATGTGTTTAAATTTTAATCATGTTTTAAATTGTGATTTTTTAGGGATATTAGGTATCTCGCATGATGGACATCCTTTCGAATTTTGAAATTTGAAGAATATGTTCTACTACTTTTTGCAATTGCAGTTAATAAGACCACTGATAATTGAATTTTATCATGATTAAGTAACTCATGGATCATATACATTTATTGATCATGAATCTTACTCGTATATGTTTATTGATGTTGATTTCTAATTATTTGTTATATTTCATTTGAAAGAGCATATATATATATATATATATATATATATATATATATATATTGAAAAAAGTATATAGATGAACCTAACAACAAACCTCAACTAAACCTCATCAGAAAATTCGAACACAAATCAAACTTAATGGTTGCCGAACCCGAACCTTGTGACATAGCTTCAAAACTATGGCCATCAAAGGAATGATCACTTGATATGAAGCTGAGTGTTGCAACCTTCTTGACTTATTCCTTTCTTTGTTGATCTAAGGTAGCTCCTGTAGCTTTGAATCCCTCATTGTGGATATTACTTTAGGATTTCCTTGAACTTTAAAAATTGTTTTCACTCCTTGCCTTGTTATCACCAGCCTTGTCATCACCACCTGGTGTTGGACTAGTCTTATCTTCATATTGTAAATTCTCTTCCCTTTCTTTTGCAACCTCTGCAATGTCATTTTTGTCTTATACAAGCCATGGTACAGCAATTTGATATGATTAGATAAACTATGATCTTCACCTTATACAATTTCTTTTGTCAACCAGTATGTATTTCTTTATTAATTCAAAGAACCTACCTATGTACTTTGGAAGCATACCACTATACCCTAAACAGCTGCATATGTTTTCCTTTGTCTTCTACTTTGTGCATTTTCCTTTTTGGCCCAAATGCATATGCACAACAATAAAAGATTTTGAGATGATTTACCTATGGTTTTCACAGCCTTGGTGAGGCTCTCATTGGGAACAAAGTCACAAATATGGTGTAAAGAATGCTTCAGCCCAAAAGTTGTTTTGAGAGACGTTTTCCCTCAGGCATGCTCCTTTCCATCTCCACAAAAGCCTTATTTTTCCTCTCCACAGCAGCATTTTGTTGTGAAGCATATGAGGAAGTAATCTGCCTGCAAATTCCATAAGCTTAGCGACACTTGTACTAGTTATTAATCCGCATTGTCCCAAACTATCTGTTCTAAGAACCTTGATCTTTTCCCACTTTGCCTCTCCACCATGTTTCTGAGTTTATTTAAGGCTTCAAGAGAATCAAACCTGTACTTGAGAAAGTACACCTAAATTTTTGTCCAAAAGGAATCAATAAATGCCATTAGTTACCTTACACCTATAATGATGGAGTCTCGTGGGACCACCAAGGTCGCTATGCACAAAATCTAATTGCATGTGCATTCTCTGTCAAATTTACTCCTCTGCGACTTGCCCATATCGCAAGTCTCACAAACACCTTTGTCTTGTACATTGGAGACAAACTATTAACCATATTAAGTTTCTTCAAAAATGCAAGATGTTGATAGCTAAGATGTCCATACCTTTGGTGGCATAGTTTACTTTTGTTCTCATCTACTCATGCTTGTTATCCCACAACTATAACAAAAATCTATCAACCCCACTTTCTTGAACACTTTCTGTAACCATTCTGTATTAATTCTTCTTGTCCTTGATGACACATTGTCTTCATCAAATTCAATATGGAACGTTGTGCAATTAGAAATCTCCATTAGGCATCTTCATCGGTATTGTTCCTTGGGCTTTGACCATGTATTCCCTGTTATATCCTAAAGCAATCCTCTCTCCTTAGCTTTCATTTTCTTTCATTATCATCCAATGAGGCAAACCACTCCTTTTTGTGTGCCATGCGCATTGTAGCCCCTGAATCTATATATCATTCTTCTTCAGATGTATTATAGGCCACCAATGAAGTAAAAAAAAATTACAATCTAATTCTAAATAGTTGAGTTGAATGTTGCCTATTATGACCAATGTTTAGATTGTTAGGGTGGGCAACCCTTTTCCATGATTCAAGAGCCTCACACACCTTCTTCAGCTCCACATTCTTCTTCAACAAAGTGGAGATGACTAGCGTAGGCACAACTACTCTCAAAGCCTTTAGAACTGAACATTGAATGACAAATTGGATCCATTGTCCCTAGCAATTCCTAATGCCGAGAAGCCACTGCAACAGGGGAATCATAGAAGAGAAGATGATGCACTAGAGCCCAGGCCTCAGATCAAAAGATGGGGAGGGCCACACAATAATGACAACAATTATTCTCCAGCCACTGGCTTGATCCTAACAACTGCATGAACTTGTGCTCCTACGGTTTTGTTGTTAATTTTTGGGTTTGAATGTACTCACCATGATGGTACTATTAATTTTTGGACACTTGCACATTTCTTCTCACACCAAGTGGTATGTTTATATCTTTTGAAAAAATTAGTGAGTACATTTTCAGACTTTTAATGTCCTTAATTCCAGATTCTGTCATGGTTTTCCTCACAGATTATAGAATGCTTATGTAAATATTATGATTTATTGATAGTTAAGGGAAGCATTTTCTACCCAAAAAAAAAAAATCTATAATTTTCCTTCATTATCACTATTCTTCCGAGGAACCTTTTTAAGATAGTAGCCTGAATGTGTGTTAGGCTTTAAATGAAGTAGATAATAAATTTTTCCAATAATATTTCTCACAAAAGCCAAGTTTTCTACAAAAAAATAGTCCTTGTCTCTCTTACTTTGGCCAAAGTCACCATTCTTTATATCTCCATGCTTGAAGTTGCCTTGCCTTTGGCTTTCTCTCATCTTTTTTGTTGACCAAAATTTTGCCTTCCCTTATCCTTATGCTTTACTACAAAGGCATGTTTAAAATTGCCCTCTTCATCATAGAACTTATTCCTTTTCTCCTGCCACTAGAGAAGTCCTCCTAGTTTATCAAATGTCAAGGGAATAACTCTTGCTTATAAGATGAAACTTGCTACTAAGACTTGAGAAGACTGAGGAAAACTATTAAGGGTTATAAAGACATGATCGTTCTTCTCTATCTTTGCACCCACAACAATAAGTCGATCTCTTATAAAGTTAAGTCTAGTGAGATGATATGTCATTGGATCACCTTTGGCCATACTCAAGCTATACATTGATCTCTCAAATAGAGAACACTAATTTCATGAAATGTCTTGTACAAAGCTTTCAATGTATCCCAAGCTTATTGAGAAGTCTCTACAAAGTGCACATGTAGTATGATGTCATCTAACACTACCAAGCCAATTATAAAAGATTTGTAAGACGTCCCCTATCTATGCCGTCATAAGATTCTTGTTTGTCCACCTTGAACAATAAACATGCGCAATTCCAAGTGTCTTTAGAGTTCTTATCAAACCTTCAAATGATGACCTCAATGTAAAACATAAGTTTCCTTTAGTAAGTGACAATACTCTCCAACTACTCGGCACCTAGTTCTAGACTCACTCCCTAAATGTAAAACCTCTTTGAAGGAAAAGTTCCTGCAACTAGAATGTCCAACTCTTCTCTCAACCTAACTTGCAACTCTCGCCCGTGTGGTCAAAAACTCAAGGGTGACTACTGCTTTCCCTTAGGGCTACGGTTACCACATTGGCTCACAACAGCTATGATATCATGTTACATTAAAGCAACAATAGATGAAAGAAAGAAAACACTCAATGAAGACTTTCAAAACTGAATTGTTTCATTCCTTTACAATATCAGATATATAATACAAAACTTTATCTAATCGGATATTATATGAGATTAAAATAAAAAAATCTTCTACTTTTTCATTACGGTTAGTAGGAACCAACTTTTAACCAAAAATTATAGTATCTAATAGAAGATTTATTTCCACTTGCTTATGAGGCTTTGTTAGAAGGCACGTTGAATGAGTTAATAGGTGAAATGATGCACATAAGATAAATCCCAGACATAGGTGGATAAGATAAGATAAATTAATTTTATCAATATCTAACAAAGGACGACTAAAGTAGGTTAAGGAGGATGTTGGGTACAAAATGAAGTCAAAAAGCAAGATTCAAAAAGTAAAGTACGAATCTAATCTAAATCTTAGAAAACCAACTCCGAAGATGGAGAATCAATCTAAGGGAGATGCACAAAGAGAATGGATCTAAACTCTATGAATGGTACAAACCTGTCATGGTCCGTCAGAACCATCTCTCCTAACATCCAAAGTTGAATGGAGGAATCTCAACTTGTCTAGAGGAAGAAGAAGAGGAGCTAGATCGTGTAATGCACTACTGCTTAGAGGAGTGGAGTCATCACTATGATCTAAATGATATCAATTGATTGTCGGTATGGGACAAGGGCTAGCAATGCCTCTAGGGTCTCGTGGAATTGGAGGTGGTCCTCCAAGTCCGCACAAATTTGGGGTTGGAAATAGGATCACTATTTGTCAACCTCTGGGTGCCCCTAGTAGATGGGAGCACCATGAAAAAGTATTCCATTGAGTGGACACTAGTCCAAGATGTATGTGGTTGCAGGATGACGCAAGGAAACTGAAGAGCTCCTACAAGTTTAACGCAAAACATCTTTGGTCAGGATACTTGAGGACAGAGTCTGAAGCTCCTTTACACGAATCTCCCTTAAAAAAAAACGGTGGAAGTATACCCTCGGATCCCATAGTAAACAAGACAATGGAAAATGGAGTGCTCCTCACTCTCAACCTCCTTAATATGGCACCAGATCAGTCAATCTGGTGATCCATCTCCATCCTAAGTCTAAGAGGGCCCACCCTGAACTAGGCCAGAGGAATACAAAGAGCATGCACCCAATGGATGATTGTGTAATGAGGCAAACAAATGAACCCATCTCTCAGATCCATGAAGTGTTCAACGTAGAAGGGCATCTTCAGACATAACCCAAAATTTCACAACAATAAATGCATTAATACTCTATCTAAATAATTAGAGCAAATGAGACGTATTTATATGACTGACCACAAACAACTATCAATCAAGGTCCCCATGTAACAGTTCTCACTTAAATCAGCTGAATTTCTTTACAAACAAAAAGCCAGTACCTTTACTTGGCAAGTAACGAAATGCAGATATACTCAAATGTTACATGCTCATTTGTTTCCAGCATTGTTAACAAGTTCGGCCGAATCAAAGCTTCAGAACGGGAATTCGACAAATATCAGCTCAGTTTGGATTCAGTTTAGTCCACCAATCATTGACCGACTGAATCCGACTTTTTTGGAAAACTTTTTTTATTGGTGAGATGCATACTCCCCATTTTTTGGGGGATTGGAATTTTTCAAACCATTTTATTCTGTATGGTACTGTAACCATATTCGAATTCGAACTCTAAACATATTAGAATTAGAACTTTATAACTATGGGTTCCGGTGTGGTGCTGAATTATCAAAACTATTCTATGAAAATTAGTTAGTTTGGCAACAATTCTGTTATACTTTTGTACTATAAACACTGGAACAATTGATCAAAAGTATAGTTCATCTAATTCAATGTTCGTGCGACTTTCCAAGGCAAGATGAGAGCACGGGTGCGTAAAAGAAAACTAGAAGACAAATACCACTTACCGTGCCGATGGAGCTGGGGTGGCGTCGCAGCCGTGGTAGTGGGGCTGTCGAGCATCGCCGCCGCCTCCTTGTCGGGGCTGCCTGCAACTTCCTCCTCAGCCGAATGCTCAAAATCAGAAAACAGATTATCTTCGCCACCACCACAAGGCCGCCCGCTATCGAAGATGGGTTCTTGCATCACTCTGATCGTCTCTTTACCCCCGTCCTGTTTCCCAATGAACCTATCCAATATGCTGTAGACTTCTCTGTCAAAAAACCCCGGGAGCTTATTTTCCCGTCTGATGTCGTTCCTCATGGCCCAGAAGGACTGCTGTTCAACATGACTGTTTTCCCAATCCCTGATCTTCTTGTAATCCCCAGATAAATTACTCCAGCGTTTTCTACACTGGACAGGCTCCCTACTTACCCCGTGCCGCTTGCAATAAGATGAAATTGACGACCACTTGGATTCGGTATTTACCTGGCCGTTCTGCCCATCGACGGTTACCCTAGATTTTTTGCCACGGCTCTCGACCACTCTTTTTCCTTCGATCAAGACCAGGATTTCCTGCCTCGTCCAGCGAGGGAGGCGGGGCGTCTTGTCCTGGCCATCGCTGCCGTCGCCACCAGCATGATCGGCACTGGACGGATTGTTGCTACCATTGGCAGCGGCCTCCTCCTTGCCAATTGCGTGGGGTTTGGGGATTCCGGTCGGAATTTTTCCTTCAGTGGCGCTGGCCTTACCGTTGGGGTTACGAGGTGAGGAGAGTAACAGGTCGGGAGGGCTCTTGAATGCGAAGCCGTTTGATTCCACGGCCATCGCGGCGTAAGTGTGACGGGGAAGGAATTCTGTCATAAGAACGGAGAATTCCTGCGAGAATCGAAGCGCCCGGACTCAGACAGGGCAGAGCATCGTGACAGGAAAATTTTGCAGGAGGATTCGCGGGGAACGGCCGGACGGCGCGACGGGCGTCCCAATGCAAGGCCCTGTCCTTCGATTGGGAGGGCTGTGTCCCTTTGACACTCTTTACGAGACAAGCATGCTCAGAGAATGTTTCAGAGGAAAATTGAAGATCAAGAAAGAAGGTTAGGTTGTTTTGCTAACTAATCTTTTTAATTTTTTCCCCTTTTTTTAAAGGGAGTTGGTGGGTTCTTGGACCTCTTCACATATTTCCAATTTCATTCCTACCCTCCTCCAATAGAATATTCAATTTCAGTCTCACACTTCATGGATGGATGGGTTGGTATGCTATGGTTCAGTTTTTACATTGAGTTGAGTTGGTATGGTATAGGTTTTTATGTTTTATATATTTAAAAAAAATTATTATAGATGTTAAAATAGTTTTTTACATTTTTTAAATAATGGATTGTGATGTTTTTTATGTCTAAATTTTTTTGAATTTGATGTTTCTTTGGGTAAAAAAATTACATAATATTTAATTTGTATTTATATAAATAGATAAAAATTACAGAATGTTATTTAATTTACATTTATATATATAAATAAATAATTTGTAAATTTTAAATTTATAAAATAAATATTATAAATACAAAATCTTACTAAATTTGAAGAGTATATATTTGGATCATCCATGTATTAACTATGATTTATATATATTTTATTTACACTAGTTATTATTAGGGAATCTTTTTCAAAATAAGGGCATAAAATTTAAAATATAATTTATTTATTTTTAAATATCGCCAAACATCATTGTGGCATGAAGTCATTACTTAGCAATGTCACTTGACTTATACCATTATTCAAGGAAAAAATAACTCCCGAATGGTCCTTAATGTGGAGACGACAAAATTCCACTTCTGCAAAATGCTTATGTATTGTTAACAATTTGGATTTAACATGGTTCAAAGCTTAGTTATCTCACACTTACGATTTCAAAGAATCTTTCTTTAATAATATTTAAAAGAGATTTTAATTAATCAAATCATTCATAAAACAATTACTTACAAATGGTTTTTACATTATATTTCTTCTATTACATTCAATAGATTAATAACTTGTAAATTTTTAGTTTGCAAAAGATTATGAATTTAAAATATTATTAAATTGGCGTATACATTTGGATCATCCAAATATGAATTCTTTTTATTCATCGTTAATTGTCATGTGTAGATTTGAAAAAGAGAAAAAATAGAGTTGTACTAAGTTTCAATATTATTTTTGCTAATATAGTTATTTAAAAATTGGATTTAACATTGTTCAAAGTTTAGTTATCTCATTCTTGGATGAGGTGACATCAAGGTAAGGATGGAGTTCAAGCTGGAGAAGGCGTACAAGGCGGAAGGGCATTTAATTCACCCCCTCCCGAGAGTTGGCACATACTGCATCATCATGAGCATTAACTGTGCAGCAATGGTGAAGAGAGGCAGTGAATTGATGGCAGCCACGCCACTTGCAATCACTGGGAGGATATTAATTGGGCATCCAGACCCCAAGTGTCATGCCTCTGATGAAGTTTTTACTATTACAAGTGTTGATTTCCAGTTTGAAACCTAGTGCACCTGTGGTGGAGAAGACACGGCCATGGTCATGGAGTGCCTTCGTGCTTCAAGCTAGCAAGGCCACTCTTGTCAAGTCCAAGGCAGAGAGACAAGTGGCGTTGCTCTTTCCAGGCACTTAGTCTCCATGATTGACACCCTTCTTGACATTCGGAATGATGTTCGTAGTATGGAAAACGACACGCAAGCATGAGTGCAAGAGCTTGGCCACAAATTTCAAGTGATGATTGAATGGTGTGCTTACATTGCATAGCTCTTCAACCTTCCTTCTCCACTCCTCGCGGTGGTCATGGAACCTAAAGTGGCCAACTTTGCCCTGGCAATGGCAACAATGGAGATGCATGCTTCGACCTTAATGGACTTTGGCATCGGTATGCAAAATCCTAAGGTGGAGGAGGAAAAATAAGAGGCAACTCTAGTTGCGGTGGATGTCAAGCCAATTATGCTTCCCCCAAGTAGCCTTAAGAATGAGGCTTAGGACTAGGCAAGCGAGGAGCCTCTAATCCAACAACGACGCTTGGGTCATGGCCCCTCTACAAAGCATCACTAGCGGCGCTACCTTTGAGTTTTTTGGGTTCGGCATGGTTTCTCTCTCTTGGACTCCTTCAACAGTTTATATTGATAGTCTTTTAGTTTATCTTTGCCAGCACGCAAGAATTTTGGACTTACTCAACTTTTTTTTTAATGTAGCCCAATAGAGGCAGTTAAGAAGCTCTTTTCAAGGATTGTTAACAATGTTTTTTTGACTCAAAGCGTGACCAACCTCTTTATTTTGGAAGCTCAACATTGATTCTCTATGTGTATATATGTATAATATATTCTAAATAAAACTTAAATATCTCATATTCACAATCTCAAAATAAAATTACTCTTTTTTTACAAATTTGATTTCTCAAAATTAATCAAATTATTAAATAACAAAATAAATTAATAAAAATTACCAAAATTGTTTACATTTGAAAAGCTTTATACATACACACTTTGTTCCACCTTATTTTGAAAACCATGAAAACAATAAATACACCATTCAAAATTAAACAATAAGTTAATAATTACCTCACAATAACACATTTAAAATAAATAAAAACATAACTATAAACCCTTCACACACCTATATGATCAATTAAAAATAATATTTTTATTATTTTAACACATTAAAAATAAATAAAAACATAACTATAAACCCTTCACACACACCTATAATGTATATAGGTCAATTAAAAATAATATTTTTATTATTTTAATGTTATCATGTTTCATGGACCATTTTAACATGTAATTATACATGTTATCATAATCATATAATGACATTTGGTTACCCATCAAGAATTTCATTGTATGTATCTAAATGGTTTAGATTTCTCGATATGACAAAAGTTGTAAATTTTTCGTTTGATTGGATTGTTAGAATGGATAAAAAGAATTGCGTACCATGTCAGGTATCATTGGATGTTGATTTTTAGGAGGTTACGTTTTCTATATTCGTATATGAAAACTTTTTAGTTGAAAGGCTTATAGTAATCTATAGGCTTTAGTCACAAGAAATCAGAATTCAAGTTTTGAAAATCGAGGATTACTTCAAAATCATAACCTTGTAGAGATAAATGTTATTTTCATTTACACAGTATCATAGTTGGTAATTGGTATAAAAAGTTGAATAAATATTTATTTATATTTTATTTTATTTTATATTTTAATATACATATTATCTAATTATGATAAATATTTTTTATCTTTATAGAATTATTTATAAAACTTAGTTAACCTTCCATTACATCATTCATATATACATACATACATATAAACTTCAACTTCAAATAGGATGAAATTGCCCACCAAACAAGTTCCAAATTCCTTATATGAACCTTTCTTGCAAAGACATGTGAAGTCCTTGTGAATGAAACCCCACCTTCTTTGTGGAGTGCATGATTCCAATGTCCTTCCTAATTCTAACACCCATAGAGATGCTGGCAAGTGGCAATTTCTTTAAGGACAGTATTCCCTTAATTGGTTTCTAGGTTCCTAGCTAACGTGCAAATACCAACTAAGGCAAACAACCACCAAATCATCTTCCACTTCTTTTGTTTATTTTTAAATAAAAGTACTTTATGATAAATAAAGTTCTCAATTTAATAGATTCCTACATTAACTTCAACATCCTACTTTGGAATTAAGGTAGGTGAGAATTCTTAAATCACATCCCATCGACGATGAGACATCATAATCAAGAGGACCTAGGCAAAGGGTAACATGGTTGATTGAATTCATGTGAAATGTTATAGAAATTAATTAAAATGGGATTGCATCATAAAGTTGACTTAAAATTAAGTAATATTGGAAAAGCATTTAATTATTCATTAATTAATATTTTATAAATATATTTAAAAATAGTCATTAAAAATATATTAAAGGATTAAGTAATTATGATTTGTATAAGATATAATTATTTTTGTGATATATATAGGATGATTGAAAGATAGGTTTTGTTGGGTTTTTCTTTTTATAGTTGAATGTTTGACTTTCTCCTCCTTTTTTTTATGTGGCATACGTACATGTGAATAATAATACTAGAGGTGTAACAAACCTATGCCAATACCATCTTTATTTTCATGTGTGAAAAGAGTACAAAACATTTCTACATAACGCCTAAGTCTTTGTTTAGTTATATGTTTTTTCTCATGATAAATTGTATAGATTGCTCCATATTTTGTTTTACTACTCCTATTCATGTTTTGAAGTGCTTTTGAAATTTCTTTGTAAAATTTAATTGTAATAAGTTAATAACATTTTGTATTTTTTACTTTTATTATTTGTCCTAAATATAACCATTCATTCTCAAAGATTATTTATGCTTCTACAAATTAGTTGTAGAATTTCACTTGCCTTCCACAATGTTATAGTTAAGAATAATATTATAATATGTGTTATTATTGCTTATCTAGTTTGTTAATGAGCACAATATAATTTTTTACAAGCCTTAATTCCTTATAGAGGATCTTGACATGGGTTGAGGGTCTTTGGACACACTTTGCCTACCTAGATTTGGTCATTAGAAACAAAGCATGGCATTTCATCTTTGATACCACATCGACATTGTAATTGATCAATCCAACATATCCATATGAGTGAATCATCTATACACTCAAACGTATATGCCAACATTTTGACATACTCAACATAAAGTAAAAGGGGTAGGTAATTTAATTGTAAATAGTATTATGGCTTGTCCGTCTTGTTAAAATGGATGGAGTTGTTTTGTGGAATTTAATTTTTTATGTCTTTGTAATCACTTTGTCAGTATTGTGTTTAAAGCTTATCAATCTTTATTGAAATTTAGTTTCAAGACTTGATTGCTTGGTTTATTGGCTTATGGTGCCAAGGCCAATGCCCAGTAATGGATTCAAGTGCACTTTATTTTAATTGTTAACGATAACACATACTTTAACCATCTAAATGCTAAAACCCAACTCTATAGATATGTTATGTCAAATAGACAATGTGCTCTATAATCTAAATGTGCATACACAACACTCAATCAAAATACCTTTGTAAATGGTAGGCCATGCCCCATCCATCTTGTCAACACAGAACTTCTCTACGAAATAAAAAATTTGATGTCTCTTTAATAACTATATCGATGTTGGGTTCAAAGCTTCTCAATCTCTATTCAAATTCGATTTCAAGACTAGACTGCTTGGTTTGTTTGTTGATGATGTCAAGGCTAATGCCCAACAATGGATCAAGTGCACTTTATTTTAATTGCCAGGAATAACATATAATGTAACAAGATAAATGTCAAAACCTAACTCTCTAGATTTATTATGCCAAATAGTCAATGCAGTATACAATCTAAATGTGCATACATAGCACTCAATCAAGCCTTTACCCATTGAATATAGTGTGTATGTGTGTGCGTGCATGCATGTGCATATTTATAGACACATACACACATATATACACATCATTCATTTATATGTGTGTGTGTGGGNTGTGTGTGGTTACACACAAACACACACAAAATAACCATAATTTGTATTATTGTAAAAGAGGGTTTTTGGCCTTACTGTCTAGCCTTTTTATACAAAAGCTCGGAAATTATATTGTCCAATACACTTCCAAATACTTCAAAATGTCCAAAAAAATGCTACTTGACTCTTCTATACTCAAAATTCTAATTATAGGGTTCACTACTTGGCTTGTGTAACACCTTACAAACTATCCCAAACAAAAAACAAACTTGTAGAACATTTTAAAGATAATATTTTTTTTAACTATACCCACAATGATTATTCTTCTCCTAGCCTGTTACTGGTGCTAGGAAAGAAGGACCTTGCTTCCTAATTTTCCCAATATGATGCTTCAATGCATCTTCCTCTATTGCAACCACTCTCTTATGAGTAGATGCTACCATGGGGTGCGGTATTATCACATTTATTCTTGTTTATTTGATTGACAAACTTCAAGAATTAGGTTCCTTCATTTAACCTGGTTGGAGATCCCACTACTACGGACATTTGGTTGCATTAAGCAAGGTTATCTACTCAAGATTTAGTTTGTTGGGTGACCAAGTACAAGTATGGAATAAATTTTCCTCCAAATTTTATAGAGCACACATTAGAGTAACAGAGGATCTCGATGAGCTAGTGTCGAAAAAAAGATAAGTTTGGAGGGAGCTTACAGTTAGACTAGGTTATAGGGCATTTCAGAACAAGGCACATTAGGAAATTAAGTGGTGGTGGGACAAATTCTAGAAGAATAAAATGCCAATAAAGATAAGGTTTTGTGAGAGAGAGAGAGAGTGAGAGAATGATGTGTATGTGTGTGCACACATAGACACATATGAATTATGTTGTATATGTCTGTTTGTGTTCACACACACACACACACACAAAATGACCACAATTTGTATTAATATAAAAGAAGGGTTGTGGCCTTGCCATGGTATCTTTTCAATACAAAAAATTGGAAATTATATTGTCCAAAACACTTCCAAACAATCCCAAACAAAAAACAAACTTGTAAAACATTTTAAAGAGAATATTTTTTTACCTATACACATAATGGGTTTCTTCTCCTAGCCTTCTATTGATGCTAGGAAAGAAGGAGCTTGCTTTCCAAATTGACAAATATGATGCTCCATTGTATCTTCCTCTATTGCAACCACCCTCTTTTTTTAAAACATAAATTGAGAATATTTTTATATAAACCTAGCAATACATTGCAATATGGCTTTTGGCCTTATATTGTATAGGTACATTCCACTGAAATTAATAAAAATGGGATTGCATCATAAAGTTGACTTAAAATTAAGTAATATTGGAAAAGCGTTTAATTATTCATTAATTTGTATAAATTCTATTTTTTTTTATAAATATATTTAAAATTAGCCATTAAAAATATATTAAAGGATTAAGTAATTATGATTTGTATAAGATATAATTTTTTTTGGTGATATCTATACATACATACATACATATATATATATATATATATAAGATGATTGAAAGATAGGTTCTATTGGGTTTTCCTTTTATAGTTGAATGCTTGACTTTCCCCCTCCCTCTTTTATATGGTATATGTACATGTGAATGCTAATAGTTGAGGTGTAACAAACCTATGCCCATACAATCTCTCTTTTTGTGAAAAGAGTACAAAACATTCCTACATAATGCCTAAGTCTTTGCTTAGTTATGTGTTTTTTCTCATGATAAATTGTGTAGATTACTCCATGTTTTGTTTTACTACTCCTATTCATGTTTTGAAGTGCTTTTGAAATTTCTTTGTAAAGTTCAATTACAATAAGTTAATAACATTGTGTATATTTTCCTTTTATTATTCGTCCTAAATCTAACCAATTATTTTGAAATATTGTGAATTCCCCTCGTGAGGAAAATACACGAGCTTCTACAAATTAGCAGTAGAATTTCACTAGCCTTCCACAATGTTATAGTTAAGAATAATATTATATTATGTGTCATTATTGCTTATCTAGTTTGTTAATGAGCACAATAGAATATCTTACAAGCCTTAATTCCTTATAGAGGATCTTGACGTGGGTTGAGGGTCTTTCGACACACTTTGTCTACCTAGATTTGGTCATTAGAAACAAAACATGGCATTTCATCTTTGATACCACATAGACATTGTAATTCATCAATCCAAAGTCAACATATCCATGTGAGTGAATCGTTTGTACACTCAAACTTATATGGCAACATTATGACACACTCAACATAAAGTAAAAGGGGTAGGTAATTTAATTGTAAATAGTATTATGGCTTTCCCTTCTTTTTAACATGGATGGAGTTCTTTTGTGGAATTTAATATTTTATGTCTTTGTAATCACTTTGTGAGTATTGTGTTTAAAGCTTCTCAATCTTTATTCAAATTTAGTTTCAAGACTTGATTGCTTGGTTTATTTGCTTATGGTGCCAAGGCCAATGCCCAATAATGGATTCAAGTGCACTCTATTTTAATTGTTAATGATAACACATACTCTAACCATCCAAATTCTAAAACCCAACTCTATAGATCTGTTATGTCAAATAGACAATGTGCTCTATAATCTAAATGTGCATACACAACACTCAATCAATATACCTTTGTAAATGGTAGGCCATGCCCCATCCATCTTGTCTACATAGAACTTCTCTACGAAATTAAAAATTTGATGTCTCTACAGTATCTATGTCGATATTGGGTTCAAAGCTTCTCAATCTCTATTCAAATTTGATTTCAAGACTAGACTGCTTGGTTTGTTTATTGATGATGTCAAGGCTAATACCCAACAATGGATTCAAGCGCATTTTATTTTAATTGCCAACAATAACAGATAATGTAACAAGCTAAATGTTAAAACCTAACTCTCTATATTTATTATGCCAAATAGTCAATGCAGTATACAATCTAAATATTCATATATAGCACTCAATCAGGCCTTTACCTATTGAATATGTGCATGTATTGGTGTGTGTGCATGCATGCGCAATATTTATAGACACACACACATATATATACACATCATTCATTTATATGTGTGTGTGGGGCGGGCGGGGGGGCACACACAAGTCTTATATAAGAATGATGTGTATATATATCACTATCTCTCACACACGAGTGATGTTGTGTGTGTGTATACACGACATTTATGTGTGTGTATACACATCATTCTTATATATATAAGAATGATGTGTGTGTAAACACATCATTCTTATATATATAAGAATGATGTGTATATACATCACAATCACACACACATAGACACATATGAATCATGGTGTGAGTGTGTGTTTACACACACACACAAAACAACCATAATTTGTATTATTATAAAAGAGGGGTTGTGGCCTTACCGTCTAGATTTTTCATACAAAAAATTGGAAATTATATTGTCCAATACACTTCCAAATACTTCAAAATGTCCAAAACAAATGCTACTTGACTCTTCTATACTCAAAATTATAATTATAGGGCTCACTACTTGGCTTGTGTAACGCCTTACAAACTATCCCAAACAAAAAAACAAACTTGTAAAACATTTTAAAGAGAATAATTTGTTTAATTATACCCACAATGGGCATTCTTCTCCTAACCTGCTACTGGTGCTAGGAAAGAAGGACCTTGCTTCCTAATTTGCCCAATATGATGCTTCAATGTATCTTCCTCTATTGCAACCACTCTCTTATGAGTAGATTCTATCATGGGATGCGGTATTGACGCATTTATTCTTGTTTGTTTGATTGGAAAACTTCAAGAGTTATGTTCCTGCATTTAACCTAGTTGGAGATCCCACTACTACGGACATTCGGTTGCATCAAGGTTGGTTGTCTACTCAAGATTAGTTTGTTGGGTGACTGAGTACAAGTATGGAATAATTTTTCCTCTAAGTTTCATAAAGCACACATTAGAGTAAGAGAGGATCTCGATGAGCTAGTGTCGAGAAAATATAAGTTTGGAGGGAGCTTACTTTTAGACTAGGTTATAGGGCACTTCAGAACAAGGCACATTAGGAAATTAAGTGGTAGTGGGACGAATTCTAGAAGAATAAAATGCCAATAAAGACAAGGTTTTGTGTGTGTGAGAGAGAGTGAGAGAATGATGTGTATATATCGCAATCACAAACACATAGACACATATGAATGATGTTGTATATATGTGTTTGCATTCACACACACACACACAAAACAACCACAATTTGTATTAATATAAAAGAGGGGTTGTGGCCTTGCCATCCAGATTTTTAATCCTAAAACTTGGAAATTATATTGTCCAAAACACTTCCAAATACTTCAAAATGTCCAAAAAATGCTACTTGTGTTGATGTATTTGTAACTTCAGAATGTATTCACTTGTATATTTTATATATTGTATTTCATTATACCCCCCGATGTTCCTATCGGGAGAGTCATTAATATAATAAAGTCATGTAAAGTCAATGAGGTAAACCCTCCATTGTAAGTCGGGGCAATAGTCCCCACAATTGAGTTCAGGTTAACCCTCCTTGTTGATCACAGGGGTAAAGTCCCCATAGTTGTGGGGCACTAGGGTTATTAGAATATCCTAGAGAAGTTGACCCTGGTAAGTTATTGTCAAGTCAGAAACTAGTATAAATAGAGAGTGAGCCTCTCTATTTATCACACACACTCACTCAACTGGGGTGCATGAGTGAGAGAGGCAGTGCTGGCACAAGTGAGAGAGATCAGCTGTCGGAGATCATATTTATGTTTTTGGGTTTTACTGCTGCCATTGGTGCTCATTTTATCTCTGAGGAAGTTGTGGGGTTTTTCCTTTATGGTTTCCCCAAGGATAAATCTTTGTGTCTATTGTCTCTTGTGATTGATTGTTGTGCATGTTATTCTCTTAGATAAGATCCTAAGATCATATTGCTTAAATGATAAAAATATAACATGGTATCAAAGCTAACTTGAGAAGAAGACACTTTGCAGCTGCAAAAGCTAGGGCTTCTTAATTTTTGGGTCTCTCTCCACAATCCAACATCAAAAGGAGGTTAGGATAACTCTCCATTGAAGGGTGCATCTTTCTGTCGAAGCAGAATTTGATTCTGGGCATTTTCAATTTTTGTTGCTGGAAATTAGGACTTTTAACAGAAGAGGAATTTTTGAGTGATCCCAGCATAGAATTTCTCTCCTCATCAAAATCGAAGTTTAGAGACCAAGGTTGAAGTTTTTGGTTGAGTAAAACTTTGAGAAAGTCAAACCCTAGTTTGACCCCGAGCCTAAAAAACCCTAAAATACCAAAACGGGTAGTTTTGGTACATTCTCTATATATCAGGATTGAAGAAGTATCAAGGCTCAAAATTTTCACAGGCCGAATATAAACTCCTGATGTACCATGTGTAAAAAATTAAGCCTCGTATTTGCTATATTCTGGGAGATATGATTCCTCCAAATCAGGGTTCCAGCCTCTTCCAGGATTCATCCCTAAATAGGACACCTAGGGAGAATTTCTATATCTCGGGTTGCAAAGGTCCAAATGAAATTTTACAAGATGTTCTAGATAGGGTATGGACTTTAATTTCTTTGGTAAAAGTTTCAGACCCTGAAGGTGAACCAGTGACACGTGGCAGTTTATACAACTTTGCTATGATGAACAGTCCTTGAACAAGTCACTTTGGGAAAAATCTCATAAGTCCCGATTGGTAAAATCAATTCTACTCAAAACTGTGGTGTTGAAACGATCACAGATGAGACTATCTTAGTACAAAATTTTAGACATAGAGAAGCATTAATTTTGGATATACCACAGAAACAATATCAGGCATGTCTGCAAAGGAAATTGGAAAACTAGGGCTTCCTGTTCTGGGAGCTTCCCTCCACTGTTTTCAGAAAAGGAGTGCATTATACAGCTTGCCTTGAAGAGACCCATATTTCTATCCAATCAGATCTAAAAGATTCCAAGTTTTGAAAATTAGGGTTTCTCTGACAAACACTAGATCAGCCAGATCCGGAACCAAGATGGACACCTCAAATCGGTAAGATCTAATCTTTTGCTATTTACATTTGAGTTTCTCATTTCAAAATGACACATCACACCAGCTTGATGACAATCTTGGTGAATCTGAAAACTTTCGAGCATGGAAGTATAAGTTTTCACTGGTTATTGAAGAAAATGAATTGGACACCTACATAAGTGGAGGGGTTCCAGTTCCAGAGGGAGATGAGGCTAAAGCCTTACATAAGAAGAATTTGGTCAAGGCCAAGAAGATAATTGCTGATTCAATCAAGGATCACATTATACCACAAGTGTCTTCCCTAAAGACACTTAAAGAGATGTTTGATTCCTTGACCAAGCTATTTGAAGGGAAGAACATAAATCAGAAGATGACTTTGAGAAACCAATTGAAGAATGTAAAGATCCAGAATACATAGACCATACAATCATACTTTACAAGGGTCTCTCAAATCAAAGAACAACTTGAAGCAACAGAAGAAGAAGTGGAGGACGCAGAAATTGTGATAACCACCTTGAATGGCCTCCCAAAATCATGGGATTCATTCATTCGAGGAATGTACGCCAAAAGGAAGTGATTGCCTTCAGCAGACTCTGGGAAGAGTGAACAGGTGAAGAAGCTCGACTCATAATAAGAAAAGAGAAGATGGGAGCAACTGAAGATCTAGCTCTCACGATTCAAAGAAGATCCCTCAAGCGATGAAGAATATGAAGTACTCAATTCTCGAAGAACCTCTTATCCATCTTAGCATTTGGATAAGAAATGATGTTATGAATGAAGAAGATGATGAAGCTGAAAGAAGGAGTCTACCCACAAAACAAATAAAGATAAGTATTCAATTGTCATTTCATGATATTGTTTTGTTATGCATTTGTTTATATTCAGTTGATGTGTTATGCATGATAGAATGTTTGCATTAATGACAGTATACTACTAATATTCATGTGATGGGTAAGTAGCTCATTCAACTCTCCATTGCTACTTATCTAGAATGAAACCTCTTTGCTGACATATTGGATTAGTGCACAATCTCAATGATGTCATGGCAGAGATGGAAGGCATCTAGAAAGTTTCCGTGAGATATGGATGAATGTTTTATTGGCTAAAATAGTTGCATGATCATATATTTATGCATAAGAATTTTCCATTATGAATATGCCTTATGAAATGTTTCTAACCATACAAATGCATTTGACTTGTAGGAAAGATCGTGTACAATCGCCTATGAGAAAAGAAGGATGAGACTTGTTTTGAAGAACAAGTGACGATAGCTCAAGAAATAATCCAAAATGAAGAATAGTATGATGAGACTTCAAGAGGCCTTAGACACAGTGCAGTTATGTAACACTGTTGAGTGACATCATTGATGCAGAACCTTCTAGCTATGAAGAAGTAGCCAAGAAGAAAGGGAAGGAGAGTACCAGTTCAAGAAGAATGATGTCTAGGATGCAGTATCGAGACCTGAAGGGAAGTCTGTAATGTCTTCCATATGGATCTACAAGATCTAGCATGTAGTAGATGGAAACATTGTGGGATACAAGGCAATATTTGTAGCACGAGGCTTCTCACAAAAAGAAGGCATAGACTATGAAGAGACATTTGCAGCCAGTGGGAGTTGAGGCACATGATAGGTGGACTCATGTGTGCAAATTAAAGAAGGCCTTCTATGAGCTCAGAAGACACCAATGGGATAACACATACATGAGGAGCTTGAATATCACTTCGAGTGATGAAGATCTTAACCTTTGATATAATATTGAAGATGAAAGCCTATAGAGGATGACAAGCTCACAAATGGGTGCGAGGAGAACATTTTCAAGATAAAGGATCTTGGTATCTAGTGACCCTAGATGGATACATAGAATATTAGTAGTAGAGGAAGCTACTTGTCACTCTAGTACAAAATGTTTCAATGCATAGAGTATGAAAGGAAGAGGGAGAATGATGCTTCGCTTTAGAGGGAGTGACTGTAGAAGATCCCGAGGTTCGACATAATGCGACAAGATGGATAACTTACTGATGACTCTAGGATTTACTGAGAGTAAAGCGGAATCCAATCTTTACTTCAAGGTTGAAGGTAGAAGACTAGTGATGCTCCTGTTATATGTCGATGACTTGTTCCTGAAAGAAAAGACTTGTTCCTCACAGAAAAGAGGAACTCATTAAGGTTGCAAGAAGGAAGCTTGTTGCCGAGTTCGAGATGAAGGACTTAGGTATGATGCACTACTTTCTAGGCACGGAGGTGTGGTAGAATGTAGATGGAATCTCCCTGGGACAAGGGAAGTATGCAAGAGAGATCCTGAAGAGGTTCAGGATTGTCACATGCCCCAATTTTGCAAAAACAATTTTATATTATTTGAGGAAAATATGTTAAATTTTATGCTAAGCTGTAATTAATGACTCAGCAGGGTCAAGGATATTTAATGTAAATTCTGAATATTTTATTTATAAATGAATAAAGGAGGAGACAACAGCTTAGGAGAGCTGTTAAAAGAGTGTTTACCGGTCAAATTGGTGGAGGAGATTGGGTGGAGAGAAAACTAACATGTGGCAGCATCCTCAAACCACTTCCAACTGTTGCAGGTGGCAACCTCCCTACATTTGGGGTCATGATTCCCCAAGAAAATGGAATCAGAGCAGGTGGCTCAATTAATGAAAACTGACCCAAAAGACCTAGGCAATCTTTATAAAAATTCCCATTGAAAAGAGCTGAGGCTGCTCATTCTAGAGAAGTGATCATTCAGGTTGAATGAATGTACTTCAGAGAAATTCAATGGAAGGGAAATTTGGATAATGTTTGAGGGGATAACTGCTGATTGATCTAGTGTTGATTTTAAGCTAAAGATCATAATGCTGAGAGCAGAGTATTTAGTGAGGTATAGAACTAGTCAGTTGACAGAGAGTTCTACTGTTTGCATTCTCCACTAGATCTCAGCCAAGAAGACCAGGAACAGGCTCGGGGGTCCTGAGGAAGCGTTGTTTGAGCGCTCTCCAAGAGGTTGGTAGGGAGGAACGGCCTCCTAAAGATGTTGTTGTCTGTCCTCATCAGGTTCTAAGTTATTTTATTTTACTATGTTAGTTAAATAAATCTTAGATAGCTGCTATGTGAATGTTAACAGTTCAATTTGTGAAATGTTTGAGTTAGTATTTTTATCAGATTGTTATAGAAATGAAATGGATTTAGAAAATAATGTGCTAGAATGAAAATAAATTTCTAAATTGTGTTTTTCCACACCTGGAAACCAGGTTGTACTCTAGCACAGATAGAATGCTTTAAGTAGATAAGAAAATGAAAATAGTAGATAGGATTGTGTAACTATAGATAGTAGAATAAATTTTATTTCAATGTTAAAATATTATGGAGGAAAAACAGTGTTATGATTTATTTCTATTTCTTTGTTTTCACTTAGTATAATTGAATGAAATACAACAGTAAAACTACATTAGAGTTACAGTGATTACATACAGTTAAGTATTTAAATAAGCTACTAACCACATAGTTTATCTTCCAACAATATCAACTAAATGTAAGACTAATATTTAATATAAACTAGGTAGGGTTATATTAAAAGTCCTTAGTTTATAAAGAGTGAACATAATTACAGAGTTTATTTTCTATCCTTTCGAAAACTCTGAATAAATTCTACGTGACAGTTTAGTAAATGAAAGCAATGTAAATATAAACAATAACTAGTATAAAACTAAATATTTACATATGTAGAAACTATTTTACATTTACTAGACAGGCTTATACCTGTGAAGGAAAACTTCAGGGTCAAAACCCTAAACAATTTATTTATCTATTATAAATTAAACTATCTAAGTTATAATCCATTTACATTGATAATTATATAAATGAACGTTACAAGAAGATTATAGTGTCTACTATAGACTGTTTACAGTCTTTTCTGAAAACAAATGTCTTTTATAAATAAGCAAGATAAGTTACAGTTAACAAGTTAAAATACCACCACACACCTATAATAATCAAACTGAAATAACAAGTAGCAAAACCTAATTAATAATAAATTGAAGAACTTATTTAGACAAAGGTTTCATTTCCAGAAAACCCTAACTTATAGATTCTGAACAAGTGAGTTAATATTATAAATTTCACATTATGACTGGTCTACAGTCCTTATATTAACAATAATTACTTACAAAAGATAACTTAAACATTAATTATCTTCACTATCAGTTGAAGAAGGAAATACTCTATTCACGCAGAATCATAGTTTACAAGAGTACAAAAACCATTGCAAAAACGAGACAGAGCTCGAAGATAAAGACCTTCTTAAAATCCAAATGTATTAAATTGACAGGCCGTAAGGCTAAAGACTTAACCAAAGTACATCACTTAGCTCAAGGTCGGTTTACCCAGCTTCGTAGTAAGGGTTATAACAATAATCTAGAAAACAAATGATTAAAACCCCCTATTAAACAAAGAGACCGAATAGCCTTCCAAGCACTACGTTCTCCTTCAACAACCCTCAATACAAGTAGAGTGAAACCCATTTGAACTTAGGGCTTACCAGTTAAAGCCACGAGCCACTGAAGACGGTCGTTATTTATCTTTCACCGAAGCTTGGAACTGTCATGGGTTCCTACACAAGCATTAAACCAAGCGTTAGTTCAGGGATCAATTATTTAACATTAAAAACCCTAACGGTGTTCATAAATTGACAGAGCTTACACAATAAAAACTGAGATATATTTACTTGTAAATAACAAAGTATTAAGCAGCGAAGAGACTGTCGCCAGTTGCGTAATGCACACACAAAAATCTCCAAACCCTACGATGACTGTGGAGCACAAACAGTAGCAAAGAAGCTTTAGCTTCACAAAGTAGTGACAGGCCACGAGGAGAGCAAGACTGAGCTAAGGACAGGCCGAGAGCCAAATACAAAAACCAGTAAACACTCTCATGGTAAGGTTCACAGCTAAGAAGGTTTACAAACTAAGACCGAGCTTAGGAAACTACAACAACTTTAAACCAAAGTTTTGGAGCAAGCGAGGAGAGGAACAACCCTCACGACCGCCATGGAAACCATGCAGAGTAGTCCGCAAGCCAGCGAGAACCTCGAAAGCAAATAACAAAGAAAATAGGGTTTGCAAGACTTTTATATCACCAATACATGGACAGGAGGTGACCACGTGCCCTCCAATACTTTTAACCATGCAAGGGTCGAGTCCATAGTCCATCTGCGATTCAATCATCCAATTATTAATACAATGATTTAATCAAACCATGCACAAAACTATGGAGTGCGCTTGTATATATTTTCACCAAGGTTCATACATAAACTATATCATAATGTATGATAGCTTTGAAATTTGCGTATTGATTAAACGATGATCTCTTAATGTTGACCCTAGCGAAAGGTTGTAACAACTTTGTCATATAGATAATCCAAATGTCGATCATGCTTTAGGACCTTTCCATTTATCATTTGATTTATATACTTGCAAAACGACAATAAAATATGCACATATTATATTCCAAACTTATCATTTGTAAACCGACGGCTTTGGGTGGTTATAATATATGGAGTTTGACTAGAATAGTAAAAGTATTTAAACCATGACAATTACAAGGCTCGACCTTGCTATAAGCTCTCATATATAATAGTTTGCTTACTCGACTTGTCAAAACTAATAATAGACCATATCTTTATTGGGTAAAGGTAGTATGTGATTGTTATGTTTGACTATTCTTAGTATAGTGTAAGAATCTTGGTCATATTAGTGTCACTTAAAGTAAGCTTCAGATTAAAATTTATAGGTAGAAAAATCTACCATAATAGTTAATATAAACATTAACTTGTTATAAGTGAGGCAATATGATAATAGTAAAATGGAACAAACCATGCTCAAGTCTATAATAATTGGAATGCCATTGATAATATATTTACCTATGACTTAGACTTATGAAGTAAGGGTAGATAGTATTCCATCATGAAACGATGCATTTAATGACAATAATCAAGCTTATAATGTCAAGAGATTTCTAGACAGTAAGATTCCTACAGAATGCAAGTAACAATCAGATTGGTACATTATTAAATAAGATGGTAATGTATGTTGTTACAATAGTACATGCAGCAAGACAATAATGTAAGTACAGAAGTTTATAACTTGTTAGTGAGCATTTTTAATTTAAATACAAGTAACAAGTTGATAATTTCCATAACTAGTAAGCTAGCGACAAAATAGAAACAGGTACTCTATTGGAAATATTTACTATCCGGATTGATAGAAGTGCTTTCATGAATTAACTATCCAGATTGATAGAAGTACTTTCATGAATTAAAAGATGGTTACTTTACCTCATCAGAGCTTGCTTTTTAGATAGTCAGTTAATTACTAGCATTTTACATGTAATAGATATACTTCTTGCTACTTTATGAATTAAACCCTTATTTGATCGATCGTTACCTGTTAACCTGCAAGAACCCGCAGTCCATCTGCATTAGCATAAATGCTAAGTAAGCCCAAGTTTTCAAAGATAGATTTTACCTACTTGCCAAAAAGTAAACTTATTAGTAAAACTGAAAGAAAGTTGTGTGCATGTCAATCTCATATACTTTACAAAAATGAAAAGTGTATTAGTTAACGTAATACAAAAATGATTAATACTAAGTGTTAGACTGTTTCATTTTCTGCTAACCACTAATAGTTAGTAAACCGCGTATTTAGACATTTTATGCTATCCTAAAAAAAATTTAGTTTTTGTGAAAATTTGGGGAGTTGACATATGGTATCAGAGCACAAGGTTCAAACACTAGGCCTTGATGAAGCCCAACTTGCTTTTATGAAACAGTGGATTTAAATTATTTTACTGATGTTATTTTCTTTTAATGTTATTCAACAGAGAAATTGTTTCTAAAGTTTAACAACAGGTATGGAAAGACTGGAGGAATATGCAGAAGAGGAATCTCCCTTTACCGAACAAGAAAACTTACAAAGAGACCCTATACAAGAGGACATAACCACTAATTCCTTAGAACTTTTACAAACAACAAAAGACTTAAAATCTGAAATGGAATCTGTTAAACGAGAAAATGAAAGGATTCTGAGAGCTCGGGAGGAGCTGAACCAGATCCTAACAGAAAGATTTCAAACTGAGAGAAGAGGTAAAAGAGTTGATTCAGAAGAGATAAGTCACCAACATAAATATAAAAAGATTAAACAGACTAAAAATGAAAGCAGCTCATCATCAAAGGTATTTGGTGACCAACGTAATTTTCATTCCACTAGCGATAGTAGTGATGACAATCATTATACTAAAAAGAGAAAATATAAACCTTATGAGGAAATTTCTGGGGAGTTTAAAAAGATTAAACCACCAACCTTCAATGGAGAAACTGAGAAGGGGGAGGAAGCGAAATCCTGGTTATCTGGGATGAAGAAGTACTTCCATATTTATAACTATTTTAACCAATTAAAGGCTAGAATGTCTATCTACAATCTTTCAGGGTAGGTTGATATATGGTGGCAAGACTTAAAGAGAGTGAAGGAAATAAGAGAGAAGAATGTAAATTGGATTACCTTCAAGAATTACTTTAAAAAGAAATTTCTATCTGAGCAGTACTATGAGGAGAGAGCAAAAGAATTCTATGAGCTTAAACTAGGTTCAATGACTATGAAAGATTTGAACAACAAATTTTTAAATCTGCTTAGGTATGTGCCATACCTTGTAGATGAAAAACCAAAGGTACAGTGATTCCTCAGCTGTTTACCTTATCACATCAAGGATAGGATTGAGTATGACAATCTAAAAACTTTGGAAGAAGCTATGAGGAAAGCTAATTTCTGTTATGAACAGAATCGGGAGAAGGAGAGCATGGCCAACTGAAAGGTAAAAAAGAATAACAAGCATTATGATCAAAAGAAGAAAGAGTTCGTACCCAACGGGAATTCTAAAAATAATCAGGCCAGAAATTTTCCTAACAAGAATTTCCAAGGGAATTAGAATAATTCACCAAGCAATCAAAACAATTCAAAGGGTAAAGAGTCTGCTAATAATCATGGAAATTACATAAAGAACTTTGAACGCAAAGAACCCATAAAGTGCTGGGAGTGTAATGGCCCACATTATGCCTCAGTCTGTCCTAATCAGAAAAATACCGTCAGTAATATCCATACCATATAGGAGGAGATGGCTGTTGGAGACCTAGCGAGGACTGTGCCCAGAATCAATGCAGCCTTGGAGAATCGATAAGCAGAATATCAAACTTCCATAGTGGAAGTAGAAGGTACGATAAACTAAACCCTTATAACTATTTTAATTGATCCAGGAGCTAGTCTCAGTTATATTTCACCTAAATTGGTAGAAAAATGTAAGCTACCTGTAGAAAAATTTGAAAATTCTTGGTTGGTTCAGTTAGCTATTAGTGCAAAAAGGAAGGTAACTTGTTTTGTAAAGAAATGTGCAGTAGTTATGGATCAATTTGCAACTGTTGTAAAGATTAATGTACTACCTCTTGGTTCTTACGACATACTAATTGGTATGGATTGGTTAGAGCAACATAGGGTGATCTTAAACTGTTATGATAAAACTTTTACGTGTATAAATAATCAAGGAAAAACAATAAGTGTAAAAGGAATCCATAGAAAAACAACTATAAGGCATATCTCTGCTCTGCAGCTTAAGAGAGCTGTTAGGAAAGGTTGTAAGGCTTATGCAGTAACAGTAACTGATGAGGAAAATCTAAATAAAATAGACTAATTAAAATTGGAAGATATACCAGTTTTAAAAGAGTATGAAGATGTATTTCCGAAAGAGATTACGGGACTACCTTAAAAAAGGGAACTAGATTTTACCATTGAGCTGGTACCAGGTGCAGTACCCAGCTTAGAGGCCCCTTATCGAATGAAAATACTTGAACTAAAAGAACTAAAGTGATAATTAAAAGAACTTATTGACAATAAGTATATACGACCCAGTGTGTCTCCTTCGGGGGCACCTGTCATCTTTGTTAAGAAAAATGACGGAACTATGCGACTTTGCATAGATTACCATCAGTTGAATAAGATGACTATTAAAAATAGATACCCGTTGCCTCACATAGATGATCTGTTTGATCAACTACGTGGAGCCACGGTGTTTTCGAAAATTGATTTAAAGTCTGGATATCACCAAGTTAGGATTAAAGATGAAGACATCTTTAAAACAACTTTTAGAACTCGATATGGCCATTACGAGTTTGTCGTTATGCCATTCGGGCTTACTAATGCCCCAATTGTTTTTATGTGTTTAATGAAAAACATTATGCATAAGTATCTAGATAAGTTTGTGGTCGTGCTTATCAACGACGTATTAATCTATTCGAAAACTGAAGAAGAACATAAAGAACATTTAAAAATTGTTTTGCAAGAGTTACGAGATCATCAACTCTTTGCAAAGTTTAGTAAATGCTATTTCTTTAAGGATAAAATTCAGTACTTAGGTCATGTGGTGACTAAGGAAGGGATTTCGGTGGATCCCAAAAAGATAAAGGCGATTGAAGATTGGTCGGTTCCTAAGGATGTAATTGATGTTCGATCCTTCATGGGAATTACCGATTATTACCGGAGGTTCATTGAAGGTTTTTCGAGAATTGCAAATCTGATAACTTCTTTGTAGAAGAAAGGAAGGAAATTTGATTGGAACCAGAAATGCGAGGATAGCTTTAAAAAGTTAACAACTTTATTAACCAGCACACCTATTTTAAGAATAGTTGATCCAAATAAAGAATTTGTAGTGTGTACTGACGCCTGTAATGATGGTTTAGGCGAAGTATTGACTCAAGAAGGGCATGTTATTGCTTATGAGTCTAGGAAATTAAAAATTCATGAAAAAAATTATGCATCTTATGATCTAGAATTAACAACTGTTATACATGCTCTAAAGATGTGGAGTCGTCACCTAATTGACAGAAAATTTATTCTAATGACCGATAATAAAGGACTAAAATATCTGTTAGATCAGCCTAATATAAATGCTAGACAAGCTAGGTGGCTAGCTTTTCCAAGTGAGTATGATTTCGAAATTCAACACATTAAAGGGAAAGAAAATAAAGTTGTTGATGCATTAAGAAGAAATGCAATGCTGAATTTTATAGCAGTTATTAGCACGTATACAACAGATCTAGATGAACAGCTTAAAGCAGGGGTAGAACAAGATGAAATTTACCAAAATTTATAAGCTAAAACGAAAGAAAATCCAACGAACAGCTCAAGTAAAGGGTACAGTTTGAATGAAAAATGATTTTTACTGTACAAAGACAAAATATATGTACCTAATGTACCTAAAGTTAAGTTATTAATTTTAGATGAAATCCATAAAACTCCATACTCAAGCCATCTAGGTTATCAGAAGACATAACTATGTTAAGAAAATAATATTTTTGGCCAAACATGAAGACTGAACTGGTAGAATATATAACTAGGTGTTTTGAATGTCAGCAGGTGAAAACTGAACATCAACACCCAGCTGGATTACTTCAGCTGTTGCCCATTCCTAGCTGGAAATGGGAGATAATTAGTCTCGATTTTGTTACTGGATTGCCTAAAAAACAAAATTTAAATGATTCTATCATGGTAATGGTCGATAAATTAAGTAAAACATCCCACTTTATACCTATTAAAACTACGTATAAAGCTGCAAACATAGCTGATATCTTTCTAAAGCAAATTTTTCGACTGCATGGAATACCGAAAGTTATAATCTCAGGTAGAGACCCTAAATTTACAGGTAACTTTTGAAAATCTCTGTTTAAAGGATTAAACACTACACTAAATTTTAGTACTTCGTTCCATCCTCAAACAGATGGGTAGACTGAAAGAGTAAACCAAGTACTGGAAGATTTACTAAAAATGTATGTGAAAGACCAGCCAGGTAAATGGGAGGATTATTTGCATCTGGTAGAATTTGCTTATACCAATAATTATCAAGCATCAACCAGATTTAGTCTTTTTGAAATCTTGTAAGGAAGGAAATGTAATACTCCTATCTCTTGGAGTAATTCGGTGGATAGATTAGTATTACGTCCTGAACTATTGAAGGAAATGTAAGAAATTGTAAAGCAGGTACAAGGTAATTTGAAAATTGCACAGGATCGACAGAAAAGTCAAGCAGACCTTAAAAGAACTCCAAAGGAGTTTCAGGTAGGTGAACATGTGTTCATCAAGGTGAGACCCAAAAAGAGCTCTCTGAGGTTGGGTAGTTGTGCCAAACTAGCACCTCGTTACTGTGGTCCATTTGAAATACTGTCCAGGATTGGACAAGTAGCCTATCAATTAGCACTACCTCCGAATTTAAGAGTTCATAATGTTTTTCACATTTTTGTATTAAAAAAATATGTTCATGATGCTACTCATGTTGTTAATTGGAATGATGTACAGGTGGAACAAGAAGGAGATTTTCTGGTGGAATCGGACTGTATCCTTGGGCGGACGAAGATCACACTTCGAAACCGCACCATTACTCAGGTGAAGTTGCAATGGAAGCACCTTAGTCTAGAGGAAGCCACCTGGGAATTGGAAAGTAATATGCGGGATGCATATCCAATTCTGTTCCAGGGGAATTCTGAAGACGAAGAATAAATAACATCGAGGATGATGTTATATTTTAAGGGGGCGTGTATGTCACATGCCCCGATTTTGCAAAAACAATTTTATATTATTTGAGGACACTATGTTAAATTTTATGCTAAGTTGTAATTGATGACTCAGCAGGTCAAGGATATTTAATGTAAATTCTAAATATTTTATTTATAGATAAATAAAGGAGGAGACAACAACTTAGGAGAGCTGTTAAAAGAGTGTTTACTGGTCAAATTGGTGGAGGAGACTGGGTAGAGAGCAAACTGACATGTGACAGCATCCTCAAACCACTTCTAACTGTTGCAGATGTCAACCTTCCTACATTTGGGGTCATGATTCCCTAAGAAAGTGGAATCAGAGCAGGTGGCTCAATTAATAAAAACTGACCCAAAAGACCTAGGCAATCTTTATAAAAATTCCCATTGAAGAGAGCTGAGGTTGCTCATTTTAGAGAAGTGATCATTCAGGTTGAATGAATGTACTTCAGAGAAATTCAATGGAAGGGAAATTTGGAAAGTGTTTGAGGGGATAACTGCTGATTGATCTAGTGTAGCTTTTAAGCTGAAGATCATACTGCTGAGAGCAGAGTATTTACTGAGGTCTAGAACTAATCAGTTGACAAAGGGTTCTACTGTTTGCATTCTCCACCAGTTCTCAGCCAAGAAGACTAGGAACAGGCTCGGGGGTCCTGAGGAAGCGTTGTTTGAGTGCTCTCCAGGAGATTGGTAGGGAGGAACGACCTCCTAAAGCTGTTGTTGTCTGTCCTCATCAGGTTCTAAGTTATTTTATTTTACTATGTTAGTTAAATAAATCTTAGATAGCTGCTATGTGGATGTTAACAATTCAGTTTGTGAAATGTTTGAGTTAGTATTTTTATCAGATTGTTATAGAAATGAAATGGATTTAGAAACTAATGTGTTAGAATGAAAATAAATTTCTAAACTTTGTTTTTCCACACCTGGAAACCAGGTCGTACTCTAGCACAGATAGAATGCTTTAAGTAGATAAGAAAATGAAAATAGTAGATAGGATTGTGTAACTATAGATAGTAGAATAAATTTTATTTCAATGTTAAAATATTATGGAGGAAAAACAGTGTTATGATTTATTTCTATTTCTCTGTTTTCATTTAGTATAATTGAATGAAATACAACAGAAAAACTACATTAGAGTTATAGTGATTACATACAGTTAATTATTTAAATAAGTTACTAACCACATAGTTTATCTTCCAACAATATCAACTATATCTAAGACTAATATTTAATATAAACTAGGTAGGGTTATATTAAAAGTCTTTAATTTATAAAGAGTAAACATAATTACAGAGTTTATTTTCTGTCCTTTCGAAAACTCTGAATAAATTCTACGTGACAGTTTAGTAAATGAAAGCAATGTAAATATAAACAATAACTAGTATAAAACTAAATATTTACATATGTAGAAACTATTTTACATTTACTAGACAGGCTTATACATGTGAAGGAAAAACTTCAGGGTCGAAACCCTAAACAATTTATTTGTCTATTATAAATTAAACTATCTAAGTTATAATCCATTTACATTGATAATTATATAAATAAACGTTACAAGAAGATTATAGTGTCTACCATAGACTGTTTACAATATTCTTTGAAAACAAATGTCTTTTATAAACAAGCAAGATAAGTTACAGTTAACAAGTTAAAATACCACCACACACCTATAATAATCAAACTGAAATAACAAGTAGCGAAAACCTAATTAATAATAAATTGAAGAACTTATTTAGACAAGGGTTTCATTTCCGGAAAACCCTAACTTATATATTCTAAACAAGTGAGTTAATATTATAAATCTCACATTACGACTGGTCTACAGTGCTTACATTAACAATAATTACTTACAAAAGATAACTTAAACATTAATTATCTTCACTGTCAGTTGAAGAAGAAAATACTCTATTCACGCAGAATCAATATAGTTTACAAGAGTACAAAAACCATTGCAAAAACGAGATAGAGCTCGAAGATAAAGACCTTCTTAAAATTCAAATGTATTACATTGACAGGACGTAAGGCTAAAGACTTAACTGAAGTACATCACTCAGCTCAAGGCCGGTTTACCCAGCATCGTAGCAAGGGTTATAACAATAAACTGGAAAACAAATTATTAAAATCCCCTATTAAACAAAGAGACCGAACAAGATTCCAAGCACTGAGTTCTCCTTCAACAACCCTCAATACAAGTAGGGTGAAACCCATTTGAACTCAGGGCTTATCAGTTAGATCCACGAGCCACTGAAGACGGTCGTTGTTTATCTTTCATCAAGCTTGGAACTATCATGGGTTCCTACACAAGCATTTAACCAAGTGTTAGTTCAGGGCTCAATTATTTGACATTAAAAACCCTAACAGTGTTCATAAATTGACAAAGCTTACACAGTAAAAACTGAGATATATTTACCTGTAAATAACAGAGTATTGAGCAGTGAAGAGACTGTCACCTACTGTGTAATGCACACACAAAAATCTCCAAACCCTACGATGATTGTGGAGCACAAACAGTAGCAAAGAAGCTTTAGCTTCACAAACTAGTGACAGGCCAGGAGGAGAGCAAGACTGAGCTGAGGACAAGCCGAGAGCCAAATACAAAAACCAGTAAACACTCACATGTTAAGGTTCACAGCTAAGAAGGTTTGCAAACAAAGACCGAGCTCAGGAAACTACAACAACTTTAAACAAAATTTTTGGAGCAAGTGAGCAAAGGAACAACCCTCACGGTCGCCATGGAAACCATGCAGAGTAACTTGCAGGCCAGCGAGAACTTCAGAGGCAAATAAAAAAGCAAATAGGGTTTGGAAGACTTTTATATCGCCAATACATGGACAGGAGTTGACCATGTTCCCTCTAATACTTTTAACCATGCAAGGGTCGAGTCCATAGTCCATCTGCGGTTCAATCATCCAATTATTAATACAATGATTTAATCAAACCATGCACACAACTATGGAGTACGCTTGTATATAGTTTCACCAAGGTTCATACATAAACTATATCATAATGTATGATAGCTTTGAAATTTGCGTATTGATTAAACGATGATCTCTTAACGTTGGCCCTAGTGAAAGGTTGTAACAACTTTGTCATATAGATAATCCAAATGTCGATCAGGATTTAGGACCTTTCCATTTATCATTTGATTTATATACTTCCAAAACGACGATAAAATATGCACATATTATATTCCAAACTTATCCTTTGTAAACCGACGGCTTTGGGTGGTTATAATATATGGAGTTTGACTAGAATAGTAAAAGTATTTAAACCATAACAATTACAAGGCTCGATCTTGGTATAAGCTCTCATATATAATAGTTTGCTTACTCGACTTGTCAAAACTAATAATAGACCATATCTTTATTGGGTAAAGGTAGTATGTGATTGTTATGTTTGACTGTTCTTAGTATAGTGTAAGAATCTTGGTCATATTAGTGTCACTTAGAGTAAGCTTCAGATTAAAAGTTCTAGGTAGAAAAATCTACCATAATAGTTAATATAAACATTAACTTGTTATAAGTGAGGCAATATGATAATAGTAAAATGGAACAAACCATGCTCAAGTCTATAATCATTGGAATGACACTGATAATATATTTACCTATGACTTAGACTTATGAAGTAAGGGTAGATAGTATTCCATCATGAAACGATGCATTTAATGGCAATAATCAAGCTTATAATTTCAAGAGATTTCTAGACAGTAAGATTCCTACAGAATGCAAGTAACAATCAGATTGGTACATTATTAAATAAGATGGTAATGTATGTTGTTACAATAGTACATGTACATGCAGCAAGACAATAATGTAAGTACGGAAGTTTATAACTTGTTAGTGAGCATTTTTAATTTAAATACAAGTAACAGGGTGATAATTTCCATAACTAGTAAGCTAGTGACAAAATAAAAACAGGTACTCTATTGAAAATCTTTACTATCCAGATTGATAGAAGTACTTTCATGAATTAAAAAATAGTTACTTTACCTCATCAGAGCTTGCTTTTAGATAGTCAGTTAATTACTAGCATTTTACATGCAACATATATACTTCTTGCTACTTTATGAATTAAACCCTTATTTGATTGACCATTACCTGTTAACCTGTAAGAACCAGTAGTCCATCTGCGTTAGCATAAATGCTAAGTAAGCCCAACTTTTCAAAGATAGATTTCACCTACTTGCCAAAAAGTAAACTTATTTGTAAAATTGAATGAAAGCTGTGTGTAGGTCAATCTCATATACTTTACAAAAATGAAAACTATATTAGTTAACGTAATACGAAAATGATTAATACTAAGTGTTAGACTGTTTCATTTTCTGCTAACCACTAGTAGTTAGTAAACTGTGTATTCAGACATTTTATGCTATCCTAAAAAAATTTAAATTTTTGTGAAAATTTGGAGAGTTGACATGAGGTATCAAAGCACAAGGTTCAAGCACTAGGCCTTGATGAATCCCAACTTGCTTTTATGAACAATGAATTTAAATTATTTTACTGATGTTATTTTCTTTTAATGTTATTCAACAGATAAATTGTTTCTGAAGTTTAACAACACGTATGGAAAGACTGGAGGAATATGCGGAAGAGGAATCTCCCTTTACTGAACAAGAAAACTTATAAAGAGACCCTATACAAAGAGGACATAACCACTAATTCCTTAGAACTTTTACAAATAGTAAAAGACTTAAAATCTGAAATGGAATCTGTTAAATGAGAAAATGAAAGGATTCTGAGAGCTCAGGAGGAGCTGAATCAAATCTTAACAGAAAGATTTCAAATTGAGGGAAGGGGTAAAAGAGCTGATTCAGAAGAGATAAGTCACCAACGTAAATATAAAAAGATTAAACAGACTAAAAATGAAAGCAGCTCATCATCAGAGGTATTTGGTGACCAACGTAATTTTCATTCCACCAGCGAGAGTAGTGATGACAACCATTATACTAAAAAGAGAAAATATAAACCTTATGAGGAAATTTCTAGGGAGTTTAAAAAGATTAAACCACCAACCTTCAATGGAGAAACTAAGAAAGAGGAGGAAGCGGAATCTTGGTTATCTGGGATGAAGAAGTACTTCCATATTTATAACTATTCTAACCAATTAAAGGCTAGAACGACTATTTACAATATTTCAGGGAATGCTGATATATGGTGGAAAGACTTAAAGAGAGTGAAGGGAACAAGAGAGAAGAATGTAAATTGGATTACCTTCAAGAAGTACTTTAAAAATAAATTTCTATCTAAGCAGTACTGTGAGGAGAGAGCAAAAGAATTCTATGAGCTTAAACTAGGTTCAATGACTATGAAAGATTTGAACATCAAGTTTTTAAATCTGCTTAGGTATGTGCCATACCTTGTAGATGAAAAACTGAAGGTACAACGATTCCTCAGTTGTTTACCTTATCACATCAAGGATAGGATTGAGTGTGACAATCCAAAAACTATGGAAGAAGCTATGAGGAAAGCTAATTTTTTTTATGAACAGAATCAGAAGAAGGAGAGCATGGCCAACTGGAAGGCCAAAAAGAATAACAAGCATTATGATCAAAGGAAGAAAGAGTTTGTACCCAACCAGAATTCTAAAAATAATAAGGCCAGAAATTTTCCTAACAACAATTTCCAAGGGAATAAGAATAATTCACCAAACAATCAGAACAATTCAAAGGGTAAAGAGTCTGCTAATAATCATGGAAATTACACAAAGACCTTTGAACGCAAAGAACCCATAAAGTGCTGGTAGTGTAATGGCCCACATTATGCCTCAGTTTGTCCTAATCGAAAAAATACTGTCAATAATATCCATACCATACAGGAGGAGATGACTGTTGGAGACCTAACGAGGACTATGCCCAGAATCAATGCAGCCTTGGAGAATCGACAAGCAGACTATCAAACTTCCATGGTGGAAGTAAAAGGTATGATAAACCAAACCCCTATAGCTATTTTAATTGATCCAAGAGCTAGTATCAGTTATATTTCACCTAAATTGGTAGAAAAATGTAAGTTGCCTGTAGACAAATTTGAAAATTCTTGGTTGGTTCAATTAGCTACTGGTGCAAAAAGGAAGGTAACTTGTTTTGTAAAGAAATGTGCAGTAGTTATGGATCAATTTGAAACTGTTGTAAAGCTTAATGTACTACCTCTTGGTTCTTACGACATACTAATCGGTATGGTTAGAGCAACATAGGGTGATCTTAAACTGTTATGATAAAACTTTTACGTGTATAAATAATCATGGAAAAACAATAAGTGTAAAAGGAATCCCTAAAAAAACAACTATAAGGCAGATCTCTGCTCTGCAGCTTAAGAGAGCTGCCAGGAAAGGTTGTAAGGCTTATGCAGTAACAGTAACTGATGAGGAAAATCTAAATAAAACAGACAAATTAAAATTGGAAGATATACCAGTTTTAAAAGAATATGTAGATGTATTTCTGGAAAAGATTTCGAAACTACCTCCAAAAAGGGAACTAGATTTTACCATATAGCTGGTACTAGGTGCAATACCCAGCTCAAAGGCCTCTTATCGAATGAACATACTTGAACTAAATGAACTAAAGTCACTGTTAAGTCATGAACTTGTTTTCTTCAGTTTTATATTTTGCTTGTGATTTTTGTTTTAAGCTTGCTCATTAACTTACTTTTATGAAATTTTGGTTTAAAGTGAAATTTTGATTTTTGCCTTTAGGTTTCTATTATTTTTTGTTTTTTTAGGTTCTGAAGGGTTCTATAGGATATATATTGATTAAAGATTTCACAAATAAACACTAAGGTCAAAGTTTACCATATAAACCTTATTTAAAATGGAATTAATGGCTAAAAAAGCACCAAATTTGATTTTAAACATTCTTGTAGCGCAACGACTAAAATTTTACACTGCGGCGCTACAAGAATATCGCGGGCGCTAAATTTGTCGGTTTTTACACCAAATTCTCGCATGATTTCGCTCCTGGATGACTAATCACATGTGTAGACAGGTTTGATACGTGTTTCATTAGAAATAATCATGCAAACAGGTGTGGTCTATGACATGAAAGAGATCGTGGCAGTCAGCAGTTAGGGCTGGGCGAATCATGACAGATAGAGGAACGAGCCGAGATTGATGGGAAAGAGTTTCTCCACATAGGCATTACGAAGCTGGAGGCGAAGTGGAATGAAGACAATTGCTAAGAATCTGGAATTTACAGTTAAAGAAGGAATTTAGGGCTTTATCAGTGCAACAGTTGGAAGCAAGATGAAGACTCGAAGACACCTGGACGGTTAAATTCGACATCCAGATAGTCCAAGGATCAATTTTAAACACCTGCAGCAAGCCGGGAGTGAGGTATTCCACATAAACTTGGTCGTGGCCTACTAAAATTGGGGGTTTTTCCATTAAGGTCTGTTAGGTTAAATTGATTAAAGAAAACACAAATTCATGTTTTTAGCAAACTCCAAATGGTGAAAGATCAGTCAAAAAGGTCGAAATAAACAACTTGGATGTTAGTTCAGTTCAGCAGCAGCTTTGTTAAAGACTTTTGGTACTCTGTTGACCTAAATTACCCAAGCTCATTACATAATATTTCCTGCATTGACAATAGAACAGATTGTTAAAAATTGAGAGAAAACAGCTAGAGAGAATCCAAAAGAAAGCTGACTGTCAAAACTCTGAAAACTTGAAGGAAAAAGGGTTGTTAGGTCATTAACAAGGTTTTAAAATTACACCGAAACATCATTAAGTCTTGGGAGAGCAGATGAAGAAGAGTGGGAAGACCAATAGGGCTGAACCTACTGAGCTGAATTGGATTAACAAGTTTCCAGGTTGTGCAAAGCTCTTTGATAATGCTGGGTGGTTGGACTTCTTTAAGAAGATTGATGGATATAACACCGAAGTTTCTCATAAATTTGCTCAATGTTATAACCAAGGTACAGTATCATTTGACACTCTGAAATTCAAATTAACTGTAGAGTTGGTGGCTGAAGCAATAGGAGTCAGGAATGAAGGAGAGCTTTGGTTCAAAAAGGTGCCATTTACCTTCAATGCCCAAAGGTATCTTTTGCCTGGCATTATTCCAGACTGGAGTAAGGGAGTGCTCATCCAGAATTTTAGAGCTGAATGGGTAGAGCCCATCAAAGTCCTACAAAGCTACATTACCTGTAAAGGGAGGTATGCTTTTGTCTTCAAGTATCATTTCAGGTTCCTACAGTACCTTGCTGGTGAATCAAGGATGAGTCTCCCTTTCTTCCTGTTAAAGAGTTTGCAGAAAATGTCAAGCAGGATCAAGGAGCATCATGACCACACTGCACAGTACATCTTCCATCATGGATTGATCAAGCTTATTATCAGCACTGTTCTGCTAAGAGAAGGAAAGACTTGGGACTACTTTCTCTTTTGGTCTGGGTTCCAAATTAACCAGGAAGGACAGCCTACCAAAAAGCATGTTGATAAGGGACAAGCACTAATTAGAAAATTAGGACAAAAAGTCAAGGCAGAAGATAAAAAATGTGTTAAACTTGAGGAAGTGGTAGAACCTTCAAAGGGAGATTCTAAATCTCAGCAGCCTTCATTTGACAGTAAAAGCAAAAGTTTGCTGTTTATTAAAAAGGAAACCCAGCATGTGCAAAATAAGGCACCAGCAGAAACACTCATGGATAAAAAAATTGTTTTCACAGAGAAGGTTGCAGTAGAGGAAGAAGATACTAAGGTCCAACAAAGAATCCCAATTACCATTTTATCTGAAGATGAAGGATACTTGTTGGAAGGAGATGAGGTGACTGTCACTGCTAAGTCTAGGGTTGGCACACACAAGGAGTTCTCCAGTCAAGAAGATAAGACAGTCATGCCTGAGAAAACGAAGATCAAGGTTAAAGAATTTGCTTTTATCATGCATCAAAGAAAGAGTTTAAAGATGGTAGGAGAGTTTGCCCCAGGCTGGAAACCCAATACTAGATCAAAAAACAAATTGAGGCTGAACATGAAAAAGATGCTAAACCCTAAGTTAAACACAGAAGAGGTAACTATGAATGATACTTCATCTTCAGATGAAAATCTAGAATCTAGCAAAGGTAAAAGCAAAGGAAAGAAACCATTGAAGATAGTAGAAGAGTCCAGCCTCATCGAAACTAAACTATCAGCTGTGTTTTTGGAATTAAGAGATGAAATGTTGAAGGAACAACAAAAAGAAGAAATGGAAGCTTCTTATTCAGAAAATAAGTTATTAATGGATGAAAATGCACCTGATGAAACAAACAATCAAGGAAATCCAAGTGTTCATGATGTGTCTACAGAACTACTACCTGAGGATGAGGACATCTTCAGAAAGCTGAACATCCCATGGCTGCCTAGTGAGCTACATAATACAACAGCAGGCAAGGCTTTTGACTCAAAAAAGGAGAATTTTCAAAGAACCATCAAACATTATAAGCATCAAATGGAGTGTTAAATTTTCATATGCTTAGCTAAGACATCAGTATATCATTTCATTTTTCATAATAAAAGCATATAAAACAGGATCACTGAAAGAAACAGTATC